>MU727230.1:58221-77578 GCA_026770625.1 Nicotiana glauca
CTTTCATTAACACACACAGACACAAACACTTGGGTTCAAAACTATCTCTCATACTTAAAAAATCTCTGCTCTTTCTCTTATGCTACTTGCTACTGTTTTAAGTAAGCTAGTTGCAAGCCAAGGCTAACCATTTGTGTTCTCTTGTTCTTTCATTCTGCTTACTCTCCTCTTCACTATTATGTCCTAGTTTCAATTCAAAGTTCCAATAACAGCATGCTTCTCTTATTGTTTCAGTTTCTCTTGTTTCCGCTTTGCTTCTATTTGTGGTTCTATTGTGGAACTTGTAGTTAAAGATTACATTATTAGCATGATATCATGTCTTCCCCTCCCCTTGAGATCGGTATATTTCCCTTTCTGTTTGTATCTGAGCATGTCTACATTAATCACCTCTTACTTGTTATATGTTTACCACCATGGATCTCCTAAATCCCTATCCCCTTTGCATGTGAGTCTGTTCTTTATGCATGATTCTGTGACTGTGCCAAGTTAACTACTTCTGGGCATGACTATTAACTCCAGTTCTTTGCTTAATTATGTGTGTGATATGTATTCCCAAGCCCCTTTACCCCTATTTGTGACTACCAAATCTGCCTTGATGCTATGACTCCTGGCTGTGTCTGAGCCTATACTAAGGTGTTTGGATTTTGTAAATTACTCCACTCTTTTTTTTTCAAACAATAACTGTTGCTTTACCGAACCACTTTCAGAATACTTTTTGTTAAATACAGTTTCTTACTAAAACCTTTTCAACTTGTGTCCTTCACTTTTCACTCTATTCTTAGTCTATAAGTTTAGCCCCCTCTAGTTTGTGTACTACCTTGGGATCCTTTTGAGAACCCTCTGAATTCTGGTATACTGAGGTTGGCCTTTCCGCACTACACTTGTTCAATCTTTGGTTACTAAGTCTAGGTGTAAGCACTGTCTGGGATCTTTGAGATCCTTAGGGAACTTTGATGCACCTAGACTCTGATTTGTCTATGGAACTGAGGCATATGAGGCCATCAAAGGCTTTGGAAAATCTGGGCTTAATTGAAGGCTCCCTATAGAATAGCTTCTTGATTTTCTATTTCTATTTATGTAATTCATTCATTGGCCTGTAATAATTTGCAAATGGATATTGGGGTATTTCGTAGAAAAAGGTGGGTAGATGCATACTTTATGGGGTAATACGAGTAGAAATCATTCTCCTAGGACCTTACTTTTAAAGTCTGTTTGCTCTACTAAATAGAAAACATGCTCATTCGACTTTACTCTTTAATCAAATTGCTTTGCCGAATAGTAATCATGTCCATAGGATTTCACCTTTAAAGTTTGTTTGCCCATCAAGTAGAAACCATGTCTATAAGGTTTTACATTCTGTCATGTTTATAAACCATGGTTATAGGTTCCAAATAATCATGTTTTAAAATCAGTTTAAGAATAGACGTTATGCCTATAGGACTTGATCCAAATTCAGTTACAACGAGTATTTATGTATGTTGCCATGCCTGCAAATAGTTAAAATCAGTGTTACGCTTAGATGTCATGGATATTGGGAGCCCTACTTGCAATTCTGTCTAGTGATATAATTTAGTCTAAATAAATCAACTTGATTATGCCTAGTTTATTTCTAAATGGGTCTTACTAAATATTAAGCATTTTTCTGAAACAAGTTTTTTTCAAACTGCCTCAATCTCATCAGATATCATGCCTATAGGTATTAAAGTAGTTTATTTCAAAACTTGTTTTGTTTCTGCATTAATATAGACACCAATACTTTGAATCTAGGGAAACCCTTAGGGCGTTTTCAAAACTGCATTCTCTAAACTGTCTCTATCGCTTAATGTTTTCTGATCCTAACAGGCTTTTAAAAAGGGAGTCCATAGGCAACTACTAGGGTGTAACTTCTGAGTCTAAAAAAGGGGTTTGTCTGTTTCTGCATATTCACTTAGAGTTCCTGCTTTAGGACGTTGTCTAATAAAAGACCTTAACTATGCTTGAGTTATGCTGCTTATGTGTTTGTTTGAGGAGGAAATTCTGAGCCTTTTAACTGCTCCCATTATGTGTGAGGGTCCTAAATGCTTTTGACTAACGCCTTAGAATTTTTCTCCTTTTAAAACCTTAGATGTACATCTAGAACCACCTATAGGTAGAGGTCCTAACTCCCTCAAGGACCATTAAGGAGGGACGGGTAGCAGTAGTAGGAATCGTCGACCAAACACCAGCTTTGCATGACCAATAAGGGGATGGGAAGGGTAGATGTGGGATTTGATGACTACCTTTAATGTCACGTGTAGCCCCTCATTGAGGAGTGTTTACCAGACATTACGTGGCGTGATCCCATAGGATAGCCAACCTAGGACCCCTCTCTACCAAATCCTTTCTTTATTTAAACCTTTGTTTTACAACTTGTTCAAACCTTTATCTTACTACTTGAGTTATTCTAACGTTCTTTACTTGCAACCTATTTGGATTCAAATGTTTACTTGTAATGGACTAATTTGTGAATATAAGTTCGGCTGGGACTCACAGTTGTGGACCAAGAGGGGTGCCTAACACCTTCCCTTCGAGGTTACTTCGAGCCCTTATCCTAATCTCTGGTAATGCAAACCAACCTAAGAGTTAATCGCTCTAGGTGCCCTAACGCACCATAATCCGTTAGGTGGCGACTCTTTGAAATACCCAAATTTCAAAAGGAAATGAGTCATTACACCATATGGATGTCGAAACCCGGACCTCTCCGCGTCGAAAAGGGAGGAAAAAGGGGGGCACAACAGCATGGCGACTCTGCTGGAGATATTTTTAGGCTCTTACCGTAACGAACTTATCTTTTACAAAGTAGTCCAAACATGCTTTATTCTATACCCTCCTCCCTTATTTTGGTTTAATTGTTTATTTTTTTCAAGCATTTATGATTTCTTTATTGCCCTGTAACTGACTTGTCTCTTTATTTCCTTTTTTTTGTTAGTGTTTTTCAATTATTTAAATACTGTATTTATTTTTCCTACGTGAAAATATTTGACTATATGCTATTAATTGATGCATAAATCATGCTCTGCATCATATTCCACTCGTGCATATCAAATCCTATAGCAAAGCTTTAGTGAGTGGTTGCGCTCTTCCTATTTACTACCCTTAAATTTGGAAAGCCTTATTTGCGGTAAAACCATTCAATCAGCGATCCAGTCGACCGTTTCGTGCTTTCCCCCTCAAGTTGTCCGCTTGAGGGTACCAGTCTAAAACCCCATAGAAATCTTACTCTATTTAAATTGTGCATGCATCATGGTCAAATCTAGTAGGAGGACTTTCAGGATTGACTTGGGATAGTCTTGGGCTTTTGGTTCCAGAAAATCATATGGGCTGAGGATTTTTGAAGATGATGGAGGCTGAAAAAGAATGTCGACCTAGTGTGATTAAAGGACTCCTACATACCTTTCGAATATCTGTATGAGAGGTATGGCCATAGCAAGTCTTTCCGCACTTACCATGATGAGATCGCCATCACGTCACTGGGTCACATCCGCCGTAGAGTGTTCGTGTTCATTATGTGCTTTCTAGGCCTGATAGTGTTCCCAATGAAAAAGGGAAGAATCCACACTAGGTTGGCCATGGTCGCCAGAACTCTGATGGAAAGGATTAATGAAAAGACATATACCATAGTCCCCATGATCATAGCTGACATCTACAGGGCTCTGGAGTACTGTCAAAGAGGGGTCAAGCATTTCGAAGGTTCTAATTTATTGCTGCAGTTATGGTTATTGGAGCATCTCCAAAATAGTCGCTATCGTCAAGAATTTTCGCGAAGGGCTTGGAATGACCACATTGCCTTCCATCATCCTAAGCAGATGACCTACATTCTAGAAATATTTGCTTAGCCAGAAAATGCAAGCGAATGGGTAGAGTTCTTCGACAATCTGAGTGAGGGACAGGTAAAGTGGATGGTTGAATGGTTCCCAACAAACGAGTATATTATCAGGTCCAGTGATGCTCCGCACTAGGTGTTGATCGGGTTGAGAGGGATATATCCATATGTCCCTATGCAAGTTTTGAGGCAAGCAAGTAGATAACAGGTTGTACCAAGGGTCTTCAAGATGAGCCATTTCAGGGCGGATTTCCAAGATGACGACGTACCT
Organism: Nicotiana glauca; assembly: GCA_026770625.1. Lineage (NCBI taxonomy): Eukaryota > Viridiplantae > Streptophyta > Magnoliopsida > Solanales > Solanaceae > Nicotiana > Nicotiana glauca. The sequence continues at coordinate 62,334 of MU727230.1, forward strand.
TACAAGTGCCAAGCTCACCACATGTGGCACTGCAAAATCATTGTAGAGAAAAGCACTATTGAGCCAGACAGATATCACGTGGGGTGGGAGCCTCTCTACCCAGCATGGTTGGAGGACAATCTGAAAGGAACAGTGACACCGAGGACTGGTCGAGAGAACAAAATCATAGATGAGGAAGCTGAAGCCCAAGTCAAAAACAACATGCTGCGCAAGAGAGTCCACGACTCTGATAATGAGCATCGGGAAATACATGAGACTAAAGTGAGGTTGATTGAGGAATGGAAAGAGATGGCAGTCACTTCCAACAAGAAACTGTAATATCTGGAGTGAGTAATAGTGGAGCTGGAGGGCAAGTCATAAAGAGGATTGAAAACTGCGAGAATGCTGAGGGATCTGAGGGAGGACATCTGGCTCGAGCCTACCTGCTGCTGGGATTGCGTGAGCTGGGAGATCTGTTTGATGGAGTCCGGAAGATTGAATCAGGGGAAGGTTCTTCTGGGACCAAATAGATTAGATTTACTTGCTTTTCTTAAAATGTAATACGCCAAGTGCCAGTAGCGACTTGTTTTATTTTTATGTTAGTGTCGTTTTCGGATTCGTCTTCTTTTATATTATGAAATTAAGCATTTATTGGCATTTGAAGTTCTCCAAATTTATTTGTCGCTAGGCCTACCTCGGGCACAAGGAGGCTCCCAAATTAGGATACGAGTTTATATTTCGCAATATGTGTTTAAATACTGCAAATATTTTAGAATCTACACTAACTTGTTACCTTTTTGTTTTTATTTATTTTTATTATTATTATTCCCATACCCTTAGTTGGTTCATCCATACTGGCCTCATTAGCATATCATACCAGATCTAGAGGCCCTCCATCTCCTCCTCCAAATAACACAAAAGGTAGTTGAAAATCAAAGATGGACGACTTAAGTGGAATATGAAAGGAAAACGTTAAGAACGCAGAGACTTCCGATGGCAGTAGTACTCTAGCCCCGAATGACATGGTTTTGAGACTGGAACAAAGATACTAGAACTGCAAGGAGAACTTGAACAGGTCCGCAATTTGGAAAACTTGCCACTCACCCTCAATGTCCCTGATGTCTACCAATAGAACACAAAGAACCCAACACCTTCTCAGAACATACAAAACCAAAAGCCACAAAAATCCTACCTCACGAAATCAATATGCAACTCCACCCCAAAATGTCAATCCACTGCCAGTACCAACTCCACCATAACAACATCATCAACCAATTTAGTATCCAACGACCACAACTTAACACACTCCCCAAAACACACCGGCACTCATTCTTGATCCACAAAACTCCACCAATGACCATCACTATACTCAAGTCCCCGGCATCCATCAGAGCAACCCCATATAAATGGAAATTATACCACATTCTACCCAACCAGTCTTCTGTGCACCGGAACCCTCCGAAAAGGACCTACTCATTAAGAACATGGCCGAAGAACTCAAGAAGTTAATAAGTCGAGTTCAAGGTGTTGAAGGCTATAGAGGAATAGAAGGTTTGAACTACGAAGATTTGTGCATACAGCTCGATGTAGAATTGCCAAAGGGGTACAAATCTCCCAAGTTCAAAATGTTCGATGGTACAGGTGATTCCAGGGTTCACCTAAGGACTTACTGTGATAAGCTTGTTGGGGTTGGAAAAGATGAAAAGATTTGAATGAAGCTCTTTATGATGAGCCTTACTGGGAATGCTTTGTCTTGGTATATTAGCCAGAATCCAAAAAGTGGTCCAATTGGGTGAGCATGGTGTCTGATTTCATAGATAGGTTTAGGTTCAACACAAAGAATGCACTGGATGTCTTTTACATTTAGAATCTCAAGAAGAAACCTACTGAGATTTTCCGCGAATATGCTACTCGTTGGAGGCCGGAAGCCGCCAAGGTCAGGCCTGCTTTGGACGAAGAACAGATGAACAAATTCTTTGTTAGGGCACATGATCCGCAATATTATGAGAGACTGATGGTCATCAAAAATCACAAATTCTCTGATATCATCAAGCTGGGGGAAAAGATCGAGGAAGGAATCAAGAGTGGGATGGTAATGAATTTAAGCCACGAATAAGGAACTCTAATCAGGTGACAAATCAAAGAAGAAAGGGGTTGGAACAATAATGGTGGCTCAGGGCCCAAAATCTCCATTTGTATACCAGACACCCCCGCCCACATACCAAACACCTCTACCTACATACCAAGTATCACCGCCTACTTATCAATCTTTATCTCCCAGATATTCTCAACCAGCTACTGTCCATCACTTCTATAATTCCCAACCACCCGACTTCCAATCATCACCAACTTTCCAAAATTATCCAAGACCAAGACCCAACTTTGACAGCAAGCCACCCAGACAATACACCGCCATTATTGAGCCTATCGACCAACTGTATGAAAGGTTGAAAGCTGCAGGTTATGTCACTCATGTTCCTTCTATGGCACTAGAAAATCCATCCCAATAATCACTCCGAACAACCTGTGCATATCAATCCTGTATGAAAGGCCACACCACTGCTAAGTGAAGAATATTGAAGGATAAGATCAAGACACTCATTGACAACAAGGTCATACAAGCGAAGGAAGTCGCACCTAATGTCCGCAATAATCCTCTCCCTGATCATAGAGGCAACAATTTACATGTTATAGAAACAAATGAAGAATGGGCCCTGAGGAGTCAATCGGGCTTATTCGAGAAGACAATGACTGTAAGGTTGTAGTCACACTTACTCCAATTATAGTTCAGACTCAGGAACCTATTGATGTTGAGGTAACTACATCAGTTCCATTCAAGATAGAAGCAGCTCCGCCCGCAGCCACCTTCGCTCCATATGAAGTAGAAGTGGTCACACCTTTGACGTGACAGTGTCAACCACACCCCCATTCAACTCAAAAGCAATACCCTGGGATTATGTTGCCGAGGCTTGGCAAAAAGGGAAAACTAAGATAAAGGAATCTGACACCGCACAAGGGATGACTAGAACTGGAAGAGTCTATACACTTGAACACCTAGGAGGTTCGAGTAAGGATGCCACTGCTAGGTAGCCTGTCATTGAGACCGGGCCAGATGACCTGTAGAGGAAAGTACAAGCGAAAAAGTATTTTGTTGTTGACCATATGAACAAAGTCCCGGCTCAGATATCTATCCTATCATTATTACAGAATTCAGAGGCACACACGAACGTCTTGATGAAAGTACTGAGCGAGACTTATGTACCCAATAATATCACTGGCGAAGAAATGGCCAACATGGTTGGTCAGGTGCTGGAGAGCCATAAGATTATCTTCCATAAAGATGAGCTGCCACCCGAAGGTCTGATTCACAATCGGGCATTGTATATTAAGGTACAATTTGAAGACAAGTTCATTGCCAAGGTCTTGTTGATGGAGGTTCGAGTCTAAATATTTGTCCATTGGACACCCTGAAAAGGTTGGACAAAGGTTTCCATGAAATACGGACAGGAAGCATGAATGTGAAGGCTTTAGATGGGTCCCAAAGGGCCACAACTGGGGAAATCAACCTTTGCTTGCAGATGGGACCAACTTGGTTCGACGTTGAATTCCAAGTTCTTTACATACCAGCCTCATATAATCTTTTGTTGGGCCGCCCATGGATCCATGATGCTGGAGTTGTTCCTTCCACACTACATCAAGTCGTAAAATTCGAATGGAACCGCCAGGAGGTAATCATTCATAGAGATGAGAGTAACCCTATCTACACTAGTCAAACCATTCCGGCCATTGGACATAGAAGGGGGTTAGGAGGGGAAACATATCATCTCATTGAACGGGTCAATGTCGTCGACAAGGATAACTGGTGGAGTAAGAAAATAGAAAGCATACTGGCATGGTCCGGATATGAACCCAGGCAAAGGGTTGGGAAAGAACCTCCAGGGTATCACCAAGCCGGTATGGCTGAAACATCATTGTACCATCTTTGGGATCGGATACCAGTATACATGGTAAGAGTACATGGAGTGGTTGCCTCCATGGAATGGACCATATTACCTTCTTGAGCAACCGGTACCCCATTTGGAACAAGTTTTCCATCAAGCGGACATAATATGGGGAACTGTAGAAGAAGAAGCATTAGCTGGGCTGAAGGATCTGTTCTTGGAAGACCAGGACATGGATTATAGAGGCATAATTGAAGAGAAGGAGGAAGAAGGCCTCACCATTTAGACTGCGGCGAAGGGAGCTGTTCTCAAAAATAGGACCACCACACCATCTTGAGCCCGCCAACTCCCTAGGTATCTTGGCATAATTTATAGTCGTTCTAGGCATTTTAAATTTTCAGTATTTTTGTTTTAAGATTTCCTTGTTTCAAAATAAATGCTCGATCCACCGAGCCAAGATTTGTATGAACAATGTTCTTAGTTTTAATCAAATGCATTTGTCCTTTATCATTATTCATTACTATTTTTATACTTTTCCCTTGTACAGTGTTGTTATTACTTTTCCTGATTGTCACGACCCTAAACCCATACCCGATTGTGATGGCGCCTCTCGTGAAGACAAGGCCAGCCGCCACATCTCCAATTCGAATTCAAATAGCTAAACAACAATAAGTAGGCTAAAACATGATTTAATAATTTCTAAACAGCAGATAACACCATAACAATGCGGAAGTACAACCCAAACATAGCCAAAATCGGGGGTGTCAATAGTCATGAGCATCTATTAGAATATAAATGCAACTATAAGGTCTGAAATATACAAACAGGACTGATGAACGAAAAGGGAGAAAAGCGGTGCTGCGAACGCTGACAGCCACCTCGCTAAACTCCGATAATCCTGCCTCAAATTAACCAAAAACCTGTTACTGGGTGTATGAATACCTACATCTGCACACAAGGTGCAGGGAGTAAAGTGAGTACTCCAACTCAGTGAGTAATAAAGGTAAATAACAACTGAGCAGCAAAAAATCACGTAAAGCAAATCAACATGCTGTACAGAAGCAGTGTAAAACCTTCTGAGAAAAAAAAAAACAATGAAGCTGTGAAATTTTTAGAAACATCTTAGCTCAGTACCTCTTTTAAAAATGGCTTTTTCAATTGTTACGCAAATGAATGCAAAAAACTATTAGTGCTGATAAGCACAGAAAATCCGTGCCTCCGGCACAAATACCACAGTATAACAAGTAAAATGACAAGTAAATATGAAATATGAACACATAAAGGTTCGCCTCTCGGGCACAACTCAGAACAGTATCAGCCCCTCGGGTTCACTCTCAAAACAATATCAGCCCCTCGGGCTCACTCTAGGAACAATATCAGCCCCTCAGGCTCACTCTCAGAATAATATCAGCCCGTCGGGCTTACTCTCAGAACAATATCAGCCCCTCGGGCTCACTCTCAGAACACAATGGGTACCCGCACTCACTGGGGGTGTACAGACTCCGGAGGTGCCCCTTACGGCCCAAGCGCAATATCAAGCCATCTCTGGCATCAGCTCTCGGTTCTCGGCCTCACATCACTCAAGCCACCTCGTGGCGTATATATGTATCTCAGGCCCTCAGCCTCATATCACTTAGTGTATCCTCAAATATGGCCCTCGGGCGCACTCAGTCCGAAAATCATCACAAGCCCCTCGGGCATTAGTAAAATAGTATTTCTCAGTCCAAAATATCATTTAAAAAATATCATTTAAGTCTCAAAATTGAGTAAAAGTGGTTGAGTTGTAAAACAGAGGAAAACAACATGACTGAGTTCAAGTTATAAGTCAAACAGTGAGAAAATAGTGATATAAATCCCCAAAGAGTTGAAATAGTTGGCACGAAGCCCAAATATGGAAATCAACCCAAGTCATGATGTTAACAAATAAGTTTCAATCAAATACGCGGTAAAATTATCAATCGGGACAGACCAAGTCACAATCCCCAATGGTAAACGACCCCACGCTCATCATCGAGCATGTGCCTTACCTCAATATAGCACTACAATGTGCAAATCCGGGGTTTTAAACTCTCAGAGTATCATTTACAATCATTACTCACCTCAATCCGAGCAAAATCCTACTCTGAAATATCATTGCCCCTTGAATCAGCCTCCAATCGACCTGAATCTAGTCACGGTTAATTCAATTCAGTCAATACTAATTGTAGGAATTAATTCCATATGGAAATACTAATTTTCCAACAAAATCCAAAATTTAACTCAAAATTTCTCGTGGGGCCCATGTCTCGAAATCCGACGAAACTCACAAAATCCGACAACCCATTTAACCACGAGTCTAACCAAATCAAAATTACTAATTTTCATTAATATTTCGATCCTCAAATCCTCAAATATATCCAAGAGGGTTTTCAAACTTTTCCAACTTAAAATCACCAATTACATGTTAAAAATAACAATGGATTCGGGTAACCAAACCAAAATTGAATTAAGAACACTTATCCCAATGTTTTTCTTGAAAATGTCTCGAAAAATCACTTCACCCGATCTCCCTTGGTCCAAAAATGGAAGAGTGAGACAAGTTTGGACTTTATTCTGCTGCCCAGGGATTTGTTCTTCGCATTCGCGGTCCTCATCTCGTGTTCGCGGGGAACTAAATTTCCCAAAATTATTTTTCAAACTCTTCTCAGACAGTCTCTAGTATAATAGTCATAACTTTTGTTGCGGACGTCCAAATAACTACTATAATATGTTTCTGAAAACTAGATTCAAAGCGCTATAACTTCCATTTTTAAATCATCTCAAAATTAATTGTAGATTGAGATATACGATCCTCCGAAGTAAGACCTGCACAACAGAATTTCTTCTTCTTCGCGAACGCGCAGAAAAAAATCCCAGAAGCCAAATCCTTCTTCACGAACGCGATGGGACCCTCGCGGACGCGAAGAACAATAACAGATACCAGCTTCAGCTATTGCAAAACAGCCCGAAACGATCCGAAACCACCCCGAAACCACCCAAGGCCGCCAGGACCTCAACCAAATACGCCAAAATATCCCATAACATTATCAAAACTTGTTCCAACCTTCGGAACGCTCAAAACAACATTAAAACACCAAATTTGCATCGGATTCAGGAACTTCCAAATTCCATTTTTGGTAAAAAAAACCCTACCAAACCATGTTTGAATGACCTGAAATTTTGCACACACGTCATAAATGATACAACGAAGCTACTAAAACTTCCAGAATTCTATTCCGACCCCTATATCAAAATCTCGCCTATCAGCCGGAGAATGCCGAAATCTCAATTTTGCCAATTCAACTCTAAACCTTCCACGGGGTTCCAAAATGCATTCCGATATTGCTCCTAAGTACCAAATCACCTAACGGAGCTAACCAAATCATAAAAATTTTGATCCGACATCATATACAAACAAGTGAAATCTTTGTCAAACATTTCAAATTTTAAGCTTTAAACTGAGAATTGTTCTTCCAAATTCATTTTGATTTATCCTGAAACCAAAACCAACAAATTATATAATTAATAATATACCTCACAAGGCAAATTATGCTCGAGAACTGGCGATCAAAGTGCAAAAGCTCAAAACGACCGGTCAAGTCGTTATACTGATGAACCAGTGACTATGACATGTAATGAGGCAATGCAACATGAGAATAATGACTCAGAGGAAGAAGATGAGATACCCGAGGAAATTGTCAGAGAAGTTAAGAATTTTGAGAACAAATCTAAATCCAACTTGGATGAAACAGAAGCAGTAAATTTGGGAGACGCCAAGATCGTCAAAGGGACCTGCATCAGTATTCAATTATCGCCAACAGAGAAGGGAGAATACATCAGTTTTCTAAAGGAATATGAGGATATCTTCGCATGTTCATATGACGATATGACCGGTTTGAGCACATCTATAGTGTCTCACAAGTTGCCTACCAATCCCATGTGCACGCCAGTCAAGCTGAAACTCAAAAAATTCAAACCAGACATGAGTTTGAAAATCAAGGAGGAAGTTACCAAGCAGATCAAAGCTAAGGTTCTCAGGGTGGTTGAGTACCTAACATGGTTAGCTAACATTGTGCCAGTTCTGAAGAAAGACGGGAAGGTCAGGGTATGTGTTGATTATCGGGATTTAAATAGAGCAATTCCTAAAGATGATTTTCCACTGCCGAATATACAAATCCTAATCGATAACTACGCCAAGCATGAACTCCAATCCTTTGTAGATTGCTTCGCAGGTTATCACATACCTGGATGGATGAAAAAGATGCAGAGAAGACAGCTTTTATTATGCCTTGGGGTGTATACTGTTACAAGATGATGCCATTCAGTCTGAAGAATGCTGGGGACACTTACATGAGAGCCATGACAACCATTTTCCATGATATGATACACAAAGAAATAGAGTGTATATGGACGACGTCATTATCAAATCCAAGAGGGCCGCATATCACATAGCAGATTTAAGGAAATTCTTCGATAGGCTCAGGAAGTAAAATTTGAAGTTGAACCCCGCGAACTGTGCATTCGAGGTTCCCATACGAAAGTTATTGGGATTCAATATCAGTCGTCGAGGGATCGAGCTAGATCCGACTAAAGTTAAAGCTATTTAAGAGTTACCACCACTTAAAAGTAAAAAGGACGTGATGAGCTTCTTTGGACGGCTTAATTACATCAATCGATTCATAGCACAGTCCACAGTAATATATGAACCCATCTTCAAGATGCTGAGGAAGGATGCCGAGACAAGTTAGACCGAGGATTGTCAGAAAGCTTTTGACAAGATCAAGGAATACTTGTCCACACTGTCGGTTCTGGTCCTGTCAGAACCAAGACGACCTTTGCTAATTTATCTATCCATGTTAGATAGAGCCTTCAGATGTGTTTTAGGACAACATGATGAGACAGGAAGCAAGGAGCAAGCCATTTATTTCCTGAGTAAGAAATTCACACCTTATGAAGTACGATATTCTCTGCTTGAACGCACTTGCTGTGCTTTGATCTGGACAGCCCAAAAATTGAGGCATTATTTCTGTGCCTACACTATATACCTCATACCCAGGATAGATCCCCTAAAGTACATATTTTAGAAGCCCATGCCTACTGGGAAGTTGGCTAAATGGCAGATACTACTGAGTGAGTTTGACATCATCTATGTAACTCAAAAGGCAGTCAAGGGACAAGCATTGGTAGATCACCTCGATGAAAATCCGGTGGGAGGAGAATACGAACCCTTGAAAACGTATTTTCCTGATGAAGAAGTATCATTTGTAGGAGAAGACATTACTGAAGCATATGACAGTTGGAGGATGTTCTTTGTTGGAGTTGCAAATTTCAAAGGAGTAGGCGTTGGAGTAGTTTTGGTGTAAGAAATGGGTCAGCATTATCCCGTATCTGCTAAACCCAGATTTCCTTGCACTAACAACATGGCAGAATATGAATCCTGCATACTAGGGCTCAATATGGCAGTCGACATGAACATTCAGGAGCTGCTGGTGATCGGTGAGTTCAAATTTGCTTGTGCACAAGGTACAAGAAGAATGTGCCACCAAGAATTCCAAGATATTTCCATATTTGCACCATATGTAGGAATTGAAAAGGAGTTTCACAAAGATAGAATTCCGACATATGCCCAGAATTCAGAATGCATTTGCCGACGCATTAGCCACTTTGTCATTCATGATACAACATCCAGATAAGAACTATATTGATCCCATCCCGGTGAGGATCCATAATTAGCTGAAATATTGTACTCATGTCGAGAAAGAAGCATATGGAAAGCCTTGGTTCCATGACATCAAAGAGTACTTATCAAAATAAGTATACCCGGAGTATGCAAATCACATTCAGAAATGCACACTTCGGAGATTGTCAAATCACTTCTTCCACAGCAAAGGAAATTTGAACATAAGAACTCTGGATTTGGGTTTACTAAGGTATGTCGACGTAAAAGAAGCTGCAAAGCTACTTGAGGATATGCATGTTGGGACATGTGGTCCGCACACGAATGGTTTCATTCTGGCCAAGAAAATACTCAGGGTAGATTACTTTTGGATGACCATGGAGATGGATTGTGTTCAATATGTCTGCAAATTCTTTCAGTGTCAAATGCATGCCAATATGATAAAAGTGCCGCCAAACAAGCTCAATGCAACAAGCTCACCTTGGCCATTCGCCGCCTGAGGAATGGATGTTATCAGTTCGTTTGAGCCTACTACTTCAAATGAACACCAATTTATTCTGGTAGCCATTGATTACTTTACAAAATGGGTAGAAGCTGCATCTTACAAAGCTATAACCAAGAAAGTCATCGCAGATTTTGTCAAAGATCGTATTGTTTGACGATTCAGAGTTCCTGAGTCCATTATTACTGACAATGCTGCCAAACTCAATAGTGATCTGATGAAAGCTATATGTGAAACTTTCAAAATCAAGCACCAGAATTCCACCGCCTACAGACCTCAGATGAATTGAGCCGTAGAAGCCGCCAATAAAAACATTAAGAAGATACTAAGGAAAATGGTGGAAAATTAAGTGGCATGAGAAGTTACCCTTTTCTTTGTTAGGGTACCACACCACAGTTCGCACGTCGACCGGGGTAACCCCTACATGCTGGTTTATGGTACCGAGGTCATCCCAGCCAAAGTGGAGATTCCTTCTTTAAGAGTCATACAAGAAGCTGAGCTCAGCGATGTCGAGTGGATAAAAATTCCCTATGAACAATTGGCCCTTATCGATGGGAAGAGGATGAAAGAAGTATGCCATGGCTAACTCTATCAGAACAGAATGTCTAGAGCTTTCAATAAAAGAGCCAAACCAAGATAGTTCGCACTAGGGTAGCTGGTACTAAAGAAAATCTTCCCGCATCAAGATGAAGCCAAAGGGAAATTCTCTCCCAACTAGCAAGGTTCATACATGGTTCACATGGTCCTAATAGGAGGAGCACTCATACTTGCAAAAATAATGGAGAAATCTAGCCAAAACCAATCAATCCAGACGTAGTCAAGAGATACTATGCCTAGATTATTTCACATTTTCTTTTCTGATGTAATTGAACTATGCTTGACCTGATTTCGTTTAAGAGGGGATACGTAGGCAGCCTTATGGGTTCGATCATATCATAATACAATTTTCATTTCCCAAAATCAGAAACTGGGGCAGAATTTTGAGGAGGGTCCTCAAAATTCCGAAGCAAGTCCAGTCATCACCATCACATGGAAGGAAGTCAATAATCAATTAAGAACTGGGGCAAAATTTTGAGATGGATTCTCAAAATTTAGAAGAAGATTCAGCAGGGTCCGTCATTCACAAACAATTAAAAATCATCTACCAAAATGGGGCAGAATTTTGAGGAGGACCCTCAAAATTCCATTATAAGAGAGCTGCAATGCCTTTGAAATGTGTCGCAGTTGCTAGTTCATCAAATATTGATTGATATATCAATACACTTCCAAAATAGTTCTATTTTATCAATGATTGCATATTTTTCAAAAATTCTATTTCCATAATAGTCAGGTGCTATATAGGGGAACTCGAAGGGGGCTTCTAGAGCGAAGCAGAGCAAGGCCGGCATAAAAAACAAGAACCAACCTCCCCTCATAAAACTTATAATTTTTCTTTGAATGTAGGCATATTTGACGTAACGGTAGCATTCACTAAACCTATATACACAAATTAAATTCACCATCCATCCGGCCATCAGACACTGAATATATCTCTAGGTAAGACATACCCTACCCTTATCTGCTATTTGCGCTTTGCATGAGTCTAATCTCTGAATCTACATTTGCCTGAGTCTAATCCTTGACTCCATATTTGCATGAGTCTAATCCCTGGCTCTATACTTGCATGAGTCTAATCTATGACCCCATATCTGCATAAGGCCAAGCACTTCCTTCCATTTCCATGGGACTAAGCCCTGTCCCGAATCTTGTTTGAGGTTAAGCTCTACCTCTGTATTTGTATAAGGCTAAGCACTGGCTTCTCTTTGCATGAGACGAAGCTATGTCTCCAATCTTGCATGAGTCTAATTCCTGACTCCATACTTGCATGAGTCTAATCCCTGACTCCATATTTGCATAAGGCTAAGCACTACCTTCTCTTTGCATGAGGTTAAGCTCTACCTCTATATTTGAATAAGGCTAAGCAGTGCCTTCTCTCTATAGGAGACTAAGCCCTGTCTCCAATCTTGCATGAGTCTAAACCCTGACTCCATATCTGCATAAGGCTAAGCATTGCTCTCCATTTGCATGGGTCTAAGACTGTCCCGAATCTTGCATGAGGTTAAGATCTACCTCCGTATTTGAATAAGGCTAAGCACTGCTTCTCTTCGCATGAGACTAAGCTCTATCTCCAATCTTGCATGTGTCTAATCCTTGACTCCATATTTGCATGAGTTTAATCTCTGACTCCATGTTTTCATGAGTCTAATCCTTGACTCCATACTTGCATGAGTCTAAGCCATGACTCCATATTTGCATGAGGCTAATCCTTGCCACCATATTTGCATGAGTCTAGTCCTGGACTCTATATTTGCACGAGGCTAATCCTTGCCTCCCCATTTGCATAAGGCTAATACTTGCCTCCCCACGTGCACAGGACTAAGCATTGTCCCTTTTTTGCACAGATATTGCTCTATTTCTACTACTATCTATTTGCTTTTCAATCAGGCTAAGCTTTGCCCACCATTTCACAAGACTAAGACCTATCTTGTTACATCATATTATTGCATCTCATGGGCTCAAATATCGCCAATCTGTCCAAAGGCATCATAGTCTAAAGGCACGGTCCTCATATTCGAAAGACACCATGGCATGGCCTGAGGATCTCTCGAACTTGCATATCATTATTCAAGGCGTCATGGTTCGGAGGCACCATTTTGATGGACCGAGAACACCATTTCGTGGCCCGCAAATCCCTCACTAAACAATTCATGGCCCAGAACTTCATGGTCCAAGGACGTCATCTTTAACCGTCCGAAGACAACCTTCATGGTCCAAAAGGGAATTTGCAGCATGTTTAAATTTTTGCAAATACGTTTGTAGCATCTTTTATCTGCAGGTAAACAGTAAGCAACCGCTATCCCAGAAGAAGCGATCTCGCTCTAGTTCTGTCCAACCATCCCGAGCCTTAACCGCTCATCATAGCCGCTTCCACATCTCGTTTCTGTTCATGCAATAATTTCGTTGGCATACTCCGCGGGGTGATTCCAGAACTACACATGGCCTAATTCCTATAAAATCAGGGATTTGTAGGCAACGCAAAAACCAGAGTTTAGCCTCTGTATTTCAAAACATCCCATCCGGTCAAAATTGGCCATCATTTCTTTACCCGAAAAGTCTTTCATCCTTCCCGGTTAAAGAGGGATAGCTGTTGATGCCTAATTTTTCCCTTTAAATTTTTAAATATGCATAAATACCTTCAAAATAGCATATATAAGCATTCACAAGGTTTTAATAATTTTTCCCTTAATTTTAAGGGTTTAAATTGATTTATTTTCTCTCCTTTTATTAATAAAATCTCCAATAATTATTTTCTAAAAATTTTTATAATGATTTATTCATTTAATTTCTATACTTATGCCAAAACGTGATTAATATAATATTTAGTCATTTTTGTATAATTGCATTTTGTATTTTTTAAGCTAAATTGCATATAATTACAATGTTAGCCCATTTCGTGTATTGTTATATTTTATGTGCATAAAATTGGTCCCTATATTTTTAAAATGGAAATTATATATTTTATATCATTTTTCACATTAAATTATTGTCCAAAAATTAATTATTATTTATTAAAAATTAAATGAGAAAAAGTGGCTATTTAGATTATAGCCAGATTTGTCATTTTAATTTTAGCCTAAATCGAACCCAACTCCAGCCCAATTTCCTATTAAATAACCCGACCCAGGCCCCAAACACTTCCTACCTAACCCAAAACCCATTAGATCCTGGCCGTTGAACTAAAAGATCAACGGCCCACATTTGTTCTTTCCTTTTTAATTCCAAACGACCCCCTAACCCTAATCATTTCCAAACCTCCGCCGCCTTTGAATCCTCTAGTCTCCTATCCTCTCTCAACCTAACCCTAATCCCTCTTCAACCGCTACCTCCTTCTCCGGTCTTCTTAGGCGACCACCTTTCAGCACCAAGCCTCCAGTGATCCGTCCATCGCCTCACACATCATCTTTAAGGCCCTTAAGTGCCTTGGGATGTGATTTTAGGCAAAATCACACTATATTTGTTAATATCTATGAAGTTCTGAGCAGGTTCTTCTATCTCTACTTGGGCTTCCTTTGAAACCCAAATTTTTGTTTGTATTTCTTAGATCCAGGCCATTTTTAAACGATTCAAGCCTGTTCCTTTTATGTTCTACACTATTCTCAAACCTCTTTTGAAAATCATCAACTTTAAGCTGTTTTACTTTCTTTTAAAAATTAGGGTTTTTTCAGAACTTCTTCTACACTTTATTTAAACTGATTCTTTATGTTTGAAACTTCTATCATTGCATATCTTGATTGATTCTATGTTCTTACTACTTTTTCAACTCGCCTATGTTAAAAGCCCTAATTTTTTTTTAGATCTTCTTTATTTTGGTTCCATTTGTTAGCATGACTACTCGATTCCTATTAAGTTTCTGTGGTTACCGTGCTTCAAATAGGTTTTACTGAGTCCTTAGACTACTTATATCACCTCTATGTGATTGTATTGATCTTGATTATTCAAGACTTGCCTCTTTATGTCGATATTGCCGACCTTGCCTGTTTGCAACATCTATTTGTTCTTCTCTATTTATATGTTGAAGTATAGAATCATACCTTCCTCTTCATTGTTTTTGATTTCGTTATTTGATGGTTTGATTGAAAGATTTTCTTTTAAAACCCTAAAATTCTACCTCGTGTATTTTAATTGACTGATCCCCTACCTTATTTTGCTGTGGTATTTTATTCTTACTGAATCATTTCATTAATTGGAGCTTTCTAAACTTAGTCCTAATAAACTACCCTATGCTTACTGAACTTTGGTTCTTTCCTTATCAGTCATATTTTAATTTTCTTACCTTATATGCTACTGGTTTTTTCCGTTTGAGTTAATTCCCGTAACTTAAGGGAGTATGTGCCTTGATTTTCTGACTGACTGATTCTGTGTTCCTCAATTACTATGCTACTTTGGTTCTTACCTTATTTACTACCTTCTTTCAAACTAACTAACTAACTCTCTCTCTCTCTCTCTCTCTCTCTCTATATATATATATATATATATATATATATATATATATATATATATATATATATATATATATATATATATATAT
>MU727230.1:78259-110696 GCA_026770625.1 Nicotiana glauca
CGTTAATACACACAGACATGAACACTTGGGTTCCGAACTATCTCACATACTTACAAAATCTCTGCTCTCTCTCTCTCTTGTGATACTGCTACTGTTCTAAGTTAGCCTACTGCAAGCCAAGTCTAACCATTTGTGCTTTCTTGTTCTTTCATTCTGCTTACTCTCCTCTTCACTGGTATGTCCTAGTCTCAATTCAAAGTTCCAACAACAACATGCTTCTCTTATTGTTTCGGTTTCTCTTGTTTCTAGTTTGCTTCTATTTGTGGTTCTATTGTGGAACTTGTAGTTAAATGTTACATTATTAGCATGATATCATGTTTTCTCCTCCCCTTGAGATCGGTATATTTCCCTTTTTGTTTGTCTCTGAGCATGTCTACATTAATTATCTCTTACTTGTTATATGTTTACCATCGTGGATCTCCTAAATTCCTATCCCCTTTGCATGTGAGTCTGTTCTTTATACCTGATTCTGTGACTGTGCCTAGTTAACTACTTCTGGGCATGACTATTAACTTCCAGGTCTTTGCTTAAATATGCGTGTCCTACGTATTCCCAAGCCTCTTTACCGCTGTTTGTGACTACCACATCTGCCTTGATGCTATGACTCCTGGTTGTGTATGAACCTATACTAAGGTGTTTGGACTTTGTTAATTACTCCAATCTCTTTTTCAAACAATCTTTGTTGCTTTACTGAATCATTATTTAAAGACTTGTTAAATACAGTTTCTTACTAAAACCTTTTCAACTTGTGTCCTTCACTTTTCACTCTACTCTTAGTCAATAAGCTCTGCCCCCACTAGTATGTGTACTGCATTAGGATCCTTTTGAGAACCCTTTAAATTCTGGTATATTGAGGCTGGCCTTTCCACACTGCATTTGTTCAATCTTTGGTTACTAAGTCTAGGTGTAAGCATTGCCCCAGATCTTTGAGATCCTTAGGGAACTTTGATGCACCTAAACTCTGATTTGTCTATGGAACTGAGGCATATGATGCCATCAGAGGCTTTGGGAAATCTGGGCCTAATTGAAGGCTCCCTATAGAATAGCTTCTTGATTTTCTATTTCTACTTAAGTAATTCATTCATTATCCTGTAATAATTTGTAAACAGATATTGGGGTATTTAGTAAAAAAGGATGGGTTGATGCATACTTTATGGGGTAATACAGGTAGAAATGCTACTCCTAGGAACTTACTTTTAAAGTCTGTTTGCTCTACTAAATAGAAAACATGATCATAGGACTTCACTCTTTAATTTAATTGCTTTGCCAAATAGAAATCATGTCCATAGGATTTCACTTTTAAAGTTTGTTTGCTTATCAAGTAGAAACCATGTCTATAAGGTTTTACATTTTGTCATGTTTAGAAACCATGAAGATTCCAAACAATCATGTCTTAAAATTAGTTTGATAATAGACACTATGCTTATAGGATTTGATCCAAATTCAGTTATAACGAGTATTTATGTATGTTGTCATGCCTGCAAATCGTTAAAATCAGTGTTATGCTTAGATATCATGCCTATAGGGATCCCTACTCGCAATTCTCTCTGTTGATATAATTTAGACTAAATAAATCAACTTGATTATGCCTAGTTTATTTCTAAATGGGTCTTATTAAGTATTAAGCATTTTTATAAAACAAGTTTTTTCAAACTGCCTCAATCTCATTAGATATCATGCCTATAGGTATAAAAGGAGTCCATTTCAAAACTTGTTTTGTTTAAGCATTAATATAGACACCAGTATTTCACATGTAGACAAGCCCTTAGGGCATTTTCAAAATTGCATTGTCTGAACTGTCTCTATCGCTTAATGTTTTCTGATCCTAATAGGCTTTTTAAAAGGTAGTCCATAGGCAACTACTATGGTGTAACTTCTAAATCTAAAAAAGGGGTTTGTCTGTTTCTGCATATTCACTTAAGAGTTCCTGGTTTAGGACTATATCTAATAAAAGACCTTAACTGTGCTTGAGTCGTGCTGCTTATGTGTTTGTTTGAAGAGGAAATTCTGAGCCTCTTAACTACGCCCATGATGTGTGAGGGTCCTAAATGCTTTTGACTATCGCCTTAGAATTTTCGCCTTTTAAAACCTTAGAGGTACGTCTAGAACCACCTATAGGTAGAGGTCCTAACTCCCTCAAGGACCATTAAGGAGGGACGGCGGCAGCAGTAGGAATTGTCGTCCAAACACTCGCTTTGCATGACCAATAAGGGGATGAGAAGGGTAGACGTGGGATATGATGACTATGCGTTAATGTCACGTGTAGCCCTATATTGAGTAGTGTTTACCGGATATTGTGTGGGGTGATCCCATAGGATAACCAACCTAGGATCCCTTTCTACCAAATCCTTTCTTTATTTAAACCTTTGTTTTATAACTTGTACAAACCTTTATCTTACTACTTGAGTTATTCTAACGTGATTTACTTGCAACCTATTTGGATTCAAATGTTCTCTTGTAATGGACTAATTTGTGAATATAAGTTTGGCCAGGACCTACAGTTGTGGACTAAGAGGGGTTCCTAACACCTTCCCCTCGAGGTTACTTCGAGCCCTTACCCTAATTTCTGGTAATGCAAACCAACCCAATAGTTTATCGCTCTAGGTTCCCTAATGCACCATAATCCGTTAGGTGGCAACTTTTCAAAATACCCAATTCCTAAAAGGAAATGAGTCATAACACTCCGTGAATGTCAAAACCTGGACCTCTCCCCGTCGAAAAGGGAGGAAAAAGGGGGGGGGGCACGACAACATGGTGACTCTGCTGGGGATATTTTTAGGCTCTTACCATAACAAACTTATCTTTTACAAAGTAGTCCAAGCATGATTTATGCTGTACCCTTTTCCCTTATTTGAATTTAATTGTTTATTTTTTTCAAGCATTTATGATTTCTTTATTACCCTGAAACTGACTTGTCTCTTCATTTCCTTTTTTTGTAACTGTCTTTCAATTATTTAAATACTGGATTTATTTTTCCTACGGAAAAATACTTGACTACATGTTATTAGTTGCTGCATAAATCATGCTCCGCATCATATTCCACACATGCATATCAAATCCTATAGCAACGCTTTAATGAGTAGTTGTGCTCTTCCTATTTACTACCCACAAATGACCTGAAAGGCTTATTTGCGGTAAAACCAGTCGATCAGCGGTGCAGTCGATGGTTCCATGCCTTCCCCCTCAAGTTGTTCGCTTGAGGGTACCAGTCTAAAACCCTAGAGAAATCTTACTCTGTTTAAATTGTGCAGGCATCATGGTCAAACCTAGTCGGATCAGTTGTGTTGTCTACCTAATGATCTTTTAAGCCTTATCCACAGTCCATCGGGTTTCCCATAATCCCAATGGGCGCAACCACATTTTGTGAATTAATTAGGAGAGCTAAATTCTGATATGTTGATCATAAAGGTATAAATAGTCGAGTTTAGTTGGGGGGTAAGGTCTAGCCCTTCTGTTTTGCAAAAAATGAGGCATGAGGTCCCCAAATTCGGTATGGTTAGCAACATCCCTCCATTGCTGCTAGATTGGTGGGAGGACCTTTCCTCAAGTGACAAGAAGCATGTGAAAAGGTACCTGGGTAACTTGCCTTCCTTGCTAGACGTTGAACCAAACAACAAGTTGATCGAGGCTGCCACCTTATTCTGGGATAGTGAAAGAGCTGAATTTCATTTCGGCGACATAGAGATTGACATCGCTTCCAGAGGAATAAGAGGACTTGCAGGGTTGAGTTGGGACAATCCTGGGCTTTTGGTGCCAGAAAACCGTATGGGCATGGGATTTTTGAAGATGATGGGGCTGAAAAGAATGTCAACCTAGTGTGCTTGAAGGAATCCTCCATACCTTATGAATATCTGTACGAGAGGTATGGCCTTAGCAAGTCTTTCCATACTTACCATAATGAGATCGCCCTCACTTTACTGGGTCACATCCACCGCTGAGTGTTTGTGTTCATTGTATGCTTTCTAGGCCTGATAGTATTCCCAATGAAAAATGGAAGAATCCACACTAGGTTGGCCATTTTTACCAGAACTCTAATGGAAGGGCTTAATGGAAAAACATATACCATAGTTCCCATAATCATAGCTGACATCTACAGGGCTTTAGAGCGCTGTCAAAGAGGGTTCAATCATTTCGAGGGTTGTAAATTTATTGCTGTAGTTATGGCTGTTGGAGCACCTCCAAAAGGGTCGCTATCGTCAAGGATGTCCGGGAAGGGCTTGGAACGACCACATTACATTCCAGAGAGATTTGCTCAGCCAGAAAGTGCTAGCGAATAGGTATAGTTCTTCGACAATCTAACCGAGGGATATGTGCAGTGGATGGTTGAATGGTTCCCAACAGATGAGTTTATTATCAGGTCCAGGGATGCTCCACACTTGGTATTGATCGGGTTGAGAAGGATATATCCATATGTCCTATGTGAGTTATGAGGCAAGTAGGCAGAAAATAGGTTGTACCAAGGGTCGTCAAGAAGAGCCATTTCAGGGCGGATTTCCAAGATGATGACGTACCTAACAAGTGCCAAGATCAGCACATGTGGCACTGCAAAACCATCATGGAGAAAAGCACTATTGATCCAGACAGATATGACGCGGGTTGCGAGCCTCTCTACTCGGCATGGTTGGAGGACAATCTGAAAGGAACTGTGATATCGGGGACTGGTCGAGGGAACAGAATCATAGACGAGGAAGCTGAAGCCCAAGTAAATAACAATAGGCTGTGCAAGAGGGTCCCCGACTATGAGAATGTGCATCGGGAAATACATAAGTGGAAAGTGAGGTTGATTGAGGAATGGAAAGAGATGGCAGTCACTTCCAACGGGAAACTGGAATATCTAGAGTGAGGAATAGTGGAGCTGGAGGGCAAACTCATAAAGAGGATTGAAAACTACCAGAATGTTGAGGGAGCCGAGGGAGGACATCTGGCCCAAGCCTACTTACTGCTGGGACTGCGCGAGCTGGGAGATCTGTTTGATGGAGTCCGGAAGATCGAATCTGGGGAAGGTCCTTCTGGGACCAAATAGATTAGATTTTATTGCTTTTCTTAAAATGTAATAAGGCCAGGTGCCATTGGCGACTTGTTTTATTATTATGTTAGTGTCATTTTTGGATTCGTCTACTTTTATATTATGAAATGAAGCGTTTACTGGCATTTGAAGTTCTCCAAATTTATTTGTCGCTAGGCATACCTCGGGAACAATGAGGCTCCCAAATTAGGATATGAGTTTAAATTTCTCAATATCTGTTTAAATACTGCAAACTTTTTTGAATCTTCAATAATTTGTTACCTTTTTGTTTTTGGTTATTTTTATTATTTTTACCATCCCCTTAGGTTGGTTTATCCATACTGGCCTCATCAGCATATCATACCATATCTAGAGACCCTCCACCTCCTCCTCCTCCAAACAACACAAAAGGCAGAGGAAAATCAAAGATGGACGAATTAAGTGGAATACAAAAGGAAAATATTGAGAACGCAGAGATTTCCGACGGCCGCAGTACTCCAGCCCCGAATGACATGGTTTTGAGACTGGAACAAAAGATACTAGAACCGCAAGGAGAATTTGAGCAAGTCCGCAATTTGGAAAACTTGTCACTCACGCTCAATGTCCCTGATATCCACCAATAGAACACAAAAAACCCAACACCTCCTCAGAACACATAAAACCAACAGCCATACAATCCTATCGCACCCAATCAATACGCAAATCCACCCCAAAATGTCAATCCGCTGCCAGTACCAACTCCACCATAACAACATCATAAACTAATTCAATATCCACCAACCACTACTTACCACACTCCCCAAAACACTCCACCACTCATTCCCGATCCAAAAAACTCCACCAATGACCATCAATATCCCCAAGTCCCCAGCACCCATCAGAGCAACTCCATATATGTGGAAACTATACCAAATTCTATCCAACCATTCTCCTGTGCACCAGAACCCTCTAAAAAGGACTTGCTCATTAAGAACATGGCCGAAGAACTCAAGAAGTTAACAACCCGAGTTCAAGGTGTTGAAGGTGACAGCTGAATAGAAGGTCTAAACTATGAAGATTTGTGTATACAGCCCAATGTGGAATTTCCAGAGGGGTACAAACCTCCCAAGTTCGAAATGTTCGATGGTACAAGAGATCCCAGGGTTCACCTAAGGAACTACTGTGATAAGCTTGTCGGGGTTGGAAAAGATGAAAAGATTCGAATGAAGCTCTTTATGAGGAGCCTTACTGGTGACGCTTTATCTTGGTATATGTCACGACCCTAAACCTAGACCCGGTCGTGATGGTGTGCCTCGTGAAGACAAGGCCAGCCGACACATTTCCAATTCAAAGTTAAACAGCTAAACAACAATAAAACATGCTAAAACATGATTTAATAATATTAAAAAACAGATAATATAAAAACAATGCGGAAGTACAACCCAAACACAACCCAAACCGGGGTATCACTAGTCATGAGCATCTACTAAGGTCTAGCTACATCTGATGAAGTCTGAAATGTACTAAGCACAGACTAATAGAATAAAGAGAGAGAAAA
Source organism: Nicotiana glauca (assembly GCA_026770625.1). Lineage (NCBI taxonomy): Eukaryota > Viridiplantae > Streptophyta > Magnoliopsida > Solanales > Solanaceae > Nicotiana > Nicotiana glauca. The sequence continues at coordinate 84,802 of MU727230.1, forward strand.
GCAGTGTTGCAAATACCGGCAGCTACCTTTCTAAACTCCGATGACTCTGCCTCCGATAAACCAATACCAACTGCCGGGTTCAGAAAAGAATACATGAATCTACACACAAGGTGCAGGGAGTAAAGTGAGTACTCCGACTCAGTAAGTAATAATCATAAATAAAGACTGAGTGATAAGAAATCATGAAAAGTGCATCAACATGCTGTATAGAAGCAGTTCAAAAATCAGTAAGAAAGTAATTGAGCTGTGAAATCCCTTTAAAAAATCTTAGCTCAGTTTAAACTTCTTTAAAAATGCCTTTTTCAATAGTTATGCAAATAAATGTAGAACAACTAGTGCAGAGAAGCACAAAGATTCGCCCTTCTGGTACAAATACATAATTAAACAGGTAAACATGAAAGATAAGCACATAAGGTTCGTCCCTTGGGCACAATGTCAACAAATCCGCCCCTCGGGCAGTATCTCAGAATGGTACCAGCCCTTCGGGCAATCACATGGAACAATATCAGCCACTCGGGCAATCACAAGAACGATACCAGCCCTTCAGGCTATATCTCACATCACAATGGGTACCCGCACTCACAGGGGGTGTGCAGACTCCTGGAGGGGCCCATTACGGCCGAAGCGCAATTATCAAGCCATCTCGTGGCATCATAAACAGGCTCTCTGCCTCATATCAATATCAAGCCACCTCGTGGCGTAGAGTCTCAGGCCCTCGGCCTTATAATCAAAATCAGTGTATCACTGCTGCGGCGTGCAGCTTGACACAAAAGATATCCTCACAACACATGCCCTCGGTCTTACTCAGTCAAATTCACATAAGCCTCTGCGGCAATAGTAAAATATTTTTTCTCAGCCTAAAACATCATTTGAGTATTAAAACTGAGTGAACGTGGCTGAGTTTTGAAAATAGTGGAAAATAACATGACTGAGTTCAAGTATAAAGTAAAAACACTGAGGAAATATCAACAAAAATCCCCGAAGGGTTCAAATAGTTGGCACGAAGCCTAAATATGGCATTTAGCCCAAATAATGATGATAACAAATAGATTTCAGTCAAATATGCGATAAAATCATCAATTAGGATGAACCAAGTCACAGTCCCCAATAGTGCATGGCCCCACGCCCGTCATCAAGTGTGTGCCTTACCTCAATATTGCACTACGATGTGCAATTCGGGGTTTCAACCCCTCAGAACATCATTTACAATCATTATTCACCTCGATCCGGTCCAATTCTTGCTCGCGATGCCTTTGCCCGCACAAATCGACCTCCGAATGCTCCTAATATAGCCACAATCAGTACATATTCATTAAAATATGCTAAGGGAACGAAGCCCACTTGAAAATATCCAATTTAACATCAAGATCCCAAAATTGCTCAAACCCGGCCCCCTGGCCTACATCTCGAAATACGATAAAATTAATATAAATGTAAACCTCGTCCCTCATGAGTCTATACATACCAAGAACATCAAAATCGAACCTCAAATGGCCCCTCAAACCCCAAATTTACACTCTCCAAATTCAAGCCCTAATTCCTCAATTTTAGGCTTACTTCCATGATTAATTAGGTTGAATTCATACAAGAATCGAGTTTTTGAGTTCAAACATCTTACCTCCAAGAAATCTTCTTGAATTCCCTCTTCAGTTAGCTCTCCCAAGCTTTAAAATCGCTCAACAATGGAGGTTCTTAGCCTCAAAATCACGGAATAGCCCTTTTAAAACATTCTGCCCAGGCATAAAAATCCTTTTTCGCGAACGCAGTCAAAGCCTCGCATTCGCAAAGCACAAAAATTCGCTGACCATAAATTCCTTTACGCAAATGCGAAGTCCATCTCGCGAACGCAGGGTCCACTTTCCAATCCATCGCGAATGCGACCTCCTTACACGAACGCGAAGCACAAAAGGCTGGGACCCCATCTGTTTTTACTTACTCTATGCGAACGCGACACAGGCCTCGTGAATGCGGAGAATCAAACACCACAACATCGTGAACGCAACACACTAAACGCGAACGCAAAGGAAAAATTTCACACCTCAGAAGATCACCCTTCGCAAACGTGGGTCCCTGACCACAAACGCGAAGAACAAATTGTCTGCAACGCTTCAGCTGGTTTTCCACAATTTCAAACAACATGAAATGGTTCGATTGACCACTCGAAACTCACCCCATGCCCTCGGCACCTCAACCAAACATGATAACATATCCTATAACATCATTCAAACTTGTTCCAACCTTCGAAACGCTCAAAACAACATCAAAACACCAAAATTACATCGGATTCAAGCCTAAGAATTTCAAGAACTTCCAAATTACATTTTTGATCTAAAACCCAACCAAACCACGTCTGAATGACCTGAAATTTTGTACACACATCACAAATGATACAAGGAAGCTATTGCAACTTCTGGAATTCCATTTTGACCCCTATATCAAAATCTCACCTATCAACCGGTAAACGCTAAAATCTCACTTTCACCAAATCAAGCCTAAACCTTCCATGGACTTCCAAAATGCATTTCGATAACGCTCCCAAGTCCCAAATGACCTAACAGAGCTAACCAAATCATAAGAATTCTGATTCGAGATCATATACAAACAAGTCAAAACTTGGTCAAACCTTTCAAATTTCAAGTTTCAAACTGAGAATTGTATCTTCCAAATACATTCTGATTCCCATGAAGACCAAAACCAACGATTTACATGAGTCACAATACATCACACGGGGTAAGCCATGCCCGAGAACTGGCGAACAAAGTGCAAAAGCTCAAAACGACCAGTCGGGTCGTTATATCCTCCCTTACTTAAACATACATTCGTCCTTGAACGTGCTCGGAGTTGTTACAAAAGGCAACCAAACGCTGAATAACTTTACCATACATACGGCGGTGATCCCACGTCACCCTATCTCATAGGTCCGATAATACATTGTAACTGAAATTTTATAATCCAATCTAGCCCATAAACCATAGAACCACATTTCCACTTCTGAAATCATCAATACGATCAGAATCTCACATTTATAATGTGAATAAGCCCGAACAAGCTGTAATGACCCATACCTGCAACCTCAGGTGCAATTACATGATATACCACATAACTCAAACGCTTGCATCAATAACTTCTAATCGTAGCGGCTGCACATCACAACCGAATACCGATAGAAAACCTCTTATCAACTAAAGTCTCATTCCAACCATTTCATATACTGCCAATGATAAATGAAACACGCAATAAACTATAACCATTTCTTAGTTCAATTGTTTATGAAGCCACTTCTCCTTTGGCAATGACCATAGCAAATTTCTAAGCCGAACCTCGATATTTATCCTTCCAACATGCTGAATCGAATCCATTGTATTCATTAAATATCCCAACAATCTCATCTAATCCACACAACTACTCTGGTGACATGACACCTCAATACAGACTAAAGCCACAACTTGCGCAATACACGCACTAATAAGCAACAGTCCGAACATATTCAAACCATGAAAATGAATCAAATGAAAGAGCTATACCTCAAGCTCACCTTGCTCAAAACCGACAACCACGTGCAATTTGATGTCTTGGAACCAAAGCAAATCATAATAACCACAGTGAAGCAAATACATAACACTACTCAACCCAAAAGGACATAACCGATACGCCCTCCGCCGAGCAATATCCAGTATTCCTCCCACTCGAGCTCCACTGAGAGACCCTAATAACACCGCACTACATGTGCCAATAACCAATAAATCCTAACGCCTCGCAACACAGAAAGGTAACTCATATATCTCCCCAGATTACTAATAAGCTTACTAACAATCGAATCAACACATCCCTCAACAATACAATTCGGGGCTAACCAAGCTGACTAAAGTTAGAAAAAACATCCACATTGGCCTACCAATAGACCCCTTATCAAGGAAACCCTGAAACTACTCCCTCAACTCCTTTAACTCTGTCGGTGCTATACGATACGGTGCCCGACATCAAATCAATACCAAAATAAACAACATTGCCCAGTGACATGCCCGACAACAAGAAACACATCCAAAAAGTCTCTCACCACCAGAACTGAATCAATGGTAGAAGCCTCTGCACGGACATCCATCACGAAAGCCCAAATAAAAAAGATAATTCTTCATAGCCGTTCGCTGGGTCTTTAAAATATGAAACCACTCTGCCAAGAACATAATCCGTCGAACCTCGCCACTCGATCTATGGCATTCTCGGCATAGTCAACAACGCCGACTTAGCACAATAATCCAAAATAACACAACATGGAGACAACCAGTCTGAACCCAATATCATATCCAAAATCTAACATACCAAGCACAAAAGATCCGCTCGGGTCTCCAAAACCCGATAGTCACTAAACAGTGCCGATACACACGACCCACAACCACAACATAGCCTGAATATTAGAACTTCTAGTCTCCAACTCCATATAGCACACAAAAATCACCATATCTGATTCCAATTTCACTGTTCGATTATACAACACACCGCTAATACCCAATCATTCCCATGAAAGATACTCTTATGATACTTCTGTGCCCAAAGCAAATCCGAATATTAGCAGTCGATCCAACAAAAAAGTTCCGCAATACTAATGAAGTACCATCAATTTAATCACATTGCCTTTTTTTGAAACATATACCCTCGTCAAATCACCCCAATTAGCAATACCATTTCCTTAATCATTTGAAGATCATTCCCAAAATCCTCTGAAGCTCATTTCTCTAATTATCTGGAACTGACCGTGCTACCTAAGAATTTTATGACCTTCCGTTCAGAACTGAACCGCAACCTTACATACGCAAATCTTAATCCTCCACACATACCGCATATGCCAATCCATTCTAAAATAACATGAGAATTTCATATCCCTTCCGGGCCACAAACAACTATGTACTTAACCAACCAAGAACTTTCCATTGATCCCATTCAAAAGAAAATCACTACACATCCCCTGCTCCTCATGCCAGCAAAAAATATACATCTCTAGCCGCTGTAGAAAACAACAAGAACTCTCCGACTCCCCTTTGCCCAAACAAGCCTGTCATGAGTGAATACTCCTAACTCAACCAATCTACGCAGGCCACTAAAAACCAAGAGCATTGCAACGAAATACCTGTAGAAACTCATTACCCTGTGAACACCCAAAGAACTAATCATATCCTTACCATACCGATATGGCCTACTACGAAGCTATAACATCTATCCGAACTCCCTTCTGATTTACCTTCACTTGATACTCCTTCTTGCTATAACATCACTTCTCCTCAACCCAAACTTACCACATGAGACCCAAGCATAATACCATACAACCTAAGGCTCACAACCCGCTGAATACTCTTTTAAATGTTTTCCAAAGCACCATATTCAAGATACCTACTCTGAAACGACTTACTGCGAATCCAAAGCCATTACCTTCACCTTCGTGATACTGATATATAGAATCCCATAATTAATATAGAAAATACCACAAGTCTTGCCATCTTCCACTAAAAAACTCAATTTTTAGCCATAAGTACAACTTGAAAGCCTCCAATTATTGCATGTAAAATTTTGAACACAATAGGACCATTCTCTAGAGTAATCCACTATACTCAAACCATAGTTAGATTGATTAAATGAACCGAACAACCTATGCTTCATTAGCACTCCGACACTGCAGAATGTGACCTCATTGCAGTATAACCAAGCAACTTCCTGCCCTATACACCAAGCATTCCTTACCAACCACAACTCAAGTGATTCCCCGATTCTCATACATCCATAAAGAATAACATAACCTTTGTTGAAATTTCCTTTACTCGAGCCATAACTGATTTACAAATACGCCTCGAACTGGAACCATTAGAGCACATAATCGTGCAATCAACTATTCAATAGCGGACTCCCCCACTTGGCTCGAAGACATAGATCAAAACACACACCATTACTCATAACGCATATACTTTATTGCTTTCATAATACCATAGTGAGATTAACTCAATCCTTCATAAGCTCGTGGAATGCAGACCATCTGTTGCTTCATATCTTCTGCAAATCTCGCATTTACTCTCGTAACAATTAAACCCACTCTCTTAAGTGAACCAAATTAAATTCACATATATATATTTCACTTGTAAATGGGATCTTCTAACGGACAACATAAAGATCACACAACTCCAGAATACTTCGCAGGAGATGATCCAACTGCTTCGCCTTAAACTAACATTTATGTATACCTTCCACCGTCATAACCATTATGCAGTCACTTATTCTTCCTAAGTCTGAACTCATACCGCAACATGAAATTTACTCCACTCCAAACTAGGAGACATGAAAAGATTATTCACACGCGCATAACTTGGGGCTACAACTCGAATCAAGAAATCAAGCACCTAATAGTTCTTCTATCCTCCAGCAGACCCTTCTCCTCGCTTCCAAATCATACGAATACATCTCGCAGCACTAACATTCTCATTACATAGCTATCCAGCCATCACTTCCACTAATAGGGAAAATACCGAACATATAAATTCAAAATCACTTGATTACATATTCAGCACCTCGGTGCTCAAGCTATAGGCAAAAATACAGCCTAGAGTCCTCCATACTGGCCCAACGTCAGCACAAAGAGATTACATCTCACCCCTCAATTAGGGAATCACAAGCCATCTATGCACATCTGATACTAAGTGCTCGTTCGCACTTATTAATGCGTGGAAGGAATCCAAAGAGTTATATTCCAACCTGAATCAAGGACACACGATAAGAATTTCAAGAATGTGAAGTTTTCCTAAAGGTCCTGCAGCCTCTCGAGGATAAATACAGACGTATCCATACCGATCTACGAGACTCTACTAAACCTGCTTATGACTCGTGAGACCTATGTAACCTAGGCTCTGATACCAACTTGTCACGACCCTAAACTCAGACCCGGTCGTGATGGCACCTCTCGTGAAGACAAGGTCAGCCGACACATTTCCAATTTGAAATTAAACAGCAAAACAACAATAAAACATGCTAAAACAAGATTTAATAATACTAAACAAGATATAATATCATAACAATGCGGAAGTACAACCCAAACACAACCCAAACCGGGGTGTCACTAGTCACGAGCATCTACTAAGGTATAGCTACATGTGGCAAAGTCTGAAATGTATTAAGTACAGACTAATAGAATAAAGAGGAAGAAAAGCAGTGCTGCGAACGCCAGCAGCTACCTTGCTAAAATCTGATGACTCTGCCTCCAATCAACCAATACCTGCTCCCGGGTTCAGAAGAAAATACTTGAATCTGCACACAAGGTGGAGGGAGTAAAGTGTGTACTATGACTCAGTGAGTAATAATCATAAATAAAGACTAAGTGATAAAAAATCACAAAAATTGCATCAACATGTTGTATAGAAGCAGTTCAAAAACCAGTAAGAAAGCAATGAAGCTGTGAAATCCTGTTAAAACATCTTAGCTCAGTTTAAACTTCTTTGAAAATGCCTTTTTCAATAGTTGTGCAAATGAATGCAGAACAACTAGTGCAGATAAGCACAGAGATCCGCCCGTCGGGCACAAATACATAATTAAACAGGTAAATGACAGGTAAATATGAAAGATAAACACATAAGGTTCGCCTCACGGGCACAATGTCAACAAATCCGCCCCCCGGGCAATATCTCAGAAAGGTACCAGCCCTTCGGGCAATCACATGGAACAATATCAGCCCCTTGGGCAATCACATAGAACAATACCAGTCCCTTGGGCTATATCTCACAATAGAGAATGGTCATTTAGAAAGACGCTGCCCTAAAGAAAGGAATGTTAGCAAAGTTAAGCTTAAGGGACTGTATGCACCAGTTACATTAAGTGTCACCCTCGCGAGTAAGGGGATTTGTCTTCTGTTGGTACCGAAGGATTGCCGCAAGGCGAGTAAGGATCATTGATGTTGTGAAACAACGCCAAAGATGAAGAGGCAAAATATCTATAGGTAGATCCTCGTGGCTTCAACTCTTAGTACACCCCTAAAGGGGGGAATATGGAGTGATGTAGCATTAAGTCAGAATTAAGTGGTTCTAGTGACTATGGAATGGTAACTGAAGAATGCGATAACTGAAAGAGGAATGAGATGGCACTTATCCAAATCATACTGATACACTAAGATTCAAGAATATTGTGCAAGCACGACGTCAAGGAGAGGAAGTAAAGTTTCATGCCCTTGCTGTTATTAATAAATAAGGAGCCAGTGTGAGACGTAGGTTAAGACAAAGGAAATAATCCAAGAAAATTACGAGGAATATTGATATGAGAATGGGCCAACGAGTAGGTAGTAATTGGTCAGGAATATCCCAGTTATGGCTAAACAGGAGGTTACAAACGAGTTATCAGATCGTGTGAGATAAACATAGTAGAACCCAACACGGAGAGTTCTACCTCGAAGAATATCATTACAATACTTGAGATATATTTAAACAAGAGTCGGGATAGTTAAAGAAAAATATGAGTGTTACGGGAATAAAAGAAAGTGCCACTGAGAAGGCAGTCAAAATATCAATTCAGAAACAACAATACAAGCACAAGGGCATGGAAGAAATCAACTACAGATGATTATATGCAAGTAAGGATATCAAAAAGGTCTGTAATAAGCTCATAGCTTTATGATAGTCAAGGGTTCTCCCTAAGTACTACAATGAAAGACTAGCTGAGGAGATAAGAAAGAAGGCTTTATGGGAAATGGTCATGTAACAACAGTCTCGCAACAACATTGTAAGTACTCCAAAGGAAAGTGGCACCTACCTTGGCTAATGAATGGGAAGTAAGAACTAAAAGTAATATCCGAGATCATATTAGTTGTATGAAAACTCTGGAAAGTGTGGGCTATAAGATACGCTAAGTATGGACGCAACAAGGGGATAGAAAGACTAGGAAAGTAATAGCTTACGTTGAAAGAAATCTAAGATGGAACGAAAGAATTATTTGATCAATGATCCAGAGTTAATACATTATGGATACACTCAAGATTTTGGAGTATTATCCAGGCAGCATATTTGTTGATTATCATACATCCATAGAAGACTCAGGTATAAGTTAAAAGAAAGAATTGAGCCCAGGGCATAGACAAAAGATTGAATTGTTAAAAGATTGTATCACGAATATTCCATAATGCCTATGAAAATGCTAAGGTAATAACTGATACCATGAGCCACCGATCGAAAGGAAGAGGAAGCTAAAGAATTACATCACCCAAGTAAATCAGGAGTCTAATTATTTGACCCAGAAGTTATAGACATCATGATTGAGAATATTGCAGAATCGCTATTAATATCAGAGGTACAAGAGAGATAGTACAGCAATCATATCCTATAACGGCTCTACGATAAAGCTAGTTAGAAGAAGTACCATCCTCATAAGGAGAAAGAGCTCCCACTGGATTGTATAGGCACTAGAGGTGCAAGTATTATAATAGAACTTGAAATGGTGGATGTGATTTATATTTATGCGGGAGGGAGGTTATGAAAGAAAGATAGAAGAATGTAAAGTGGCATTTTAAATGCAGAAGGTTGTGAATAGTCCATGCTAAGGATAAAAGGCTAGAAGCATGGGGATTCAATATCCAGGAGTAATAGTGGCATCATCAGTAGCATATCTTCCAGCCTATGGTTTAGGTATCGAGAGGCCTATTCAAGTGAATAAAGAATAGATAGAGACGCTGAGATGTCTCGCTTGATGTTCCAAGATAATACAAGGAAATCTATGGTAAAGCAAGATTACGAGCAGTATAAATGGATATATGTAGGTCGCAAGCTAAAGTATGATAAAGTGACAAGGTTTTAGAAATACAAGAGTAAGAACAAGAAAGGGTGAGTGAGAAAGTGACGAGAATGAATAAGTTCTCGGGATTAAGCCTATGAAAACAAGAGATTTGATGGGTTCTCTAAGTTATAGAAGGCTCAATATAGCTTTAATGAAATCAAAGGAGTCTAAGATTAACAACATTTAGAAGGAATGAAATGCTGACCTGGTAATAAAATGAGGGTATAATTGTGATAGGTACAAGATGACATTTGGGCCATCGTTTGAATAATGATTTGAAAGAGAAGGAGAAAAGATTTTGCTGGCGGCACGAAATTAGAATACCCCCACAAGGTGAATCACGTTGAGACACTATGAAATACGATTATGGGAATCACTTCGAATGTTCCTTGAGGTAATGTAAGCCCTAGGGGCAAAGTATTACGTAAGAAGTTTCAAGTTATCAGTGGTATATTGTAGATCAATATTCATGAATTCAACATAGTACCAAGCGAAGAACTTCAGTATACTCATATATGCCCAAAATGACATCTTATCAAGCTCTATATATGAATCGTAGAGATTAGGTACACTTATAAGGTCAAAATTGTATAGGCTGCATGATAAAAGGTAGTAACAGTTACGAGATTGGAAGGATTCTGGCTACAAGTTGTGGTGTGAGAAGGAGGCCAAAGGGGGGAATGCCCTGGATTTTGGACTTATACATAGGACAGTCACCTAGATGGCAAGAGAAGTTCTAAAGTATTCGAAAGATAGAAGTTATGAAAATGATAAGTGCATCAGTCAACATTCGAGGACGAATGTTCCAAAGGGGGGAATAATGTTATGCCCCGTAGTATTAAGTTGATGTTATGCTCTGCAGTAATAAATATTGTGGTGATGTTACGCTCGTGGTATTAAGTTACGATGATGTTTGACCCTGAAGTATTGTACATTGAATTTGTCATAAGGTAATTGACATCAGTCCAAGTAAAAGATTATTTGAAGATCATAAGGATTATGCTATTTCAAATAAGTGATAAATAAATTCGTGAAGGTGAAAAGGAAAGCAAGTTAAAGAAAATGAATTCTCGTACAAGTTTGGCATTTTGAGATAAACTACGGGGCGAGCGATAATACCCAATATTTGTAGACTAGTATCATACAAGGTACCACATGACCATGATAGTAAGTTATATAAAGTGTGATAAAAGTGAGTAGTATTTTAAATAAGTTGAGATAATTCTTAAAATTGTAGATACTTGATTAATTAAGGGGATAATTATGATTAAGTGGATAACAATCATTTTGGGTTCCAATTGGCATCAATCTAAGCCAAAGTGGCACTAATAGGCATGGTGAGTCATAAGGCATGAAATGCCTTGTTTACACGTACAAATTCTCGGTCTCTTTACTGATAAGTAAGAAGAGATTTGATGGAAGTACTAATGGGAAAATGTTAAAGTGAAATTCCGCACAAAACTAGTAAAACTTGTTGTGACCAAGATTCATCCAATTGCTTTCTCCTTTCTGCAATTTCAAAAATATCGACGTGCCAGTTCGAACTGCAAGTGATCAACCTTACAGGCTCAAGAAGTTTAAATTGCGCTTATTTTATGCTTCAGATATTCGGCAGCATAATATTGAGGTACTTTCTTAGCTGAAAATAAAACTTGCAATATATATTCATTACTTACGGAAGAGTACTACTGTAATTGGATTTTGGATAATTACATGTACTTATAAAAAACAATGAAGAAGATAAGTGTAGTCAAAGAAAAAGTTATTTGATCGATTCTTGAAATAGAGATTGTGTGGAACAAAATGGAAAATAGGGAGTAGTAATTTTATTTCACATTACATTAATGGAGTATTAAGCTAGTAAGCTACTACATCATTTGCTAATGATTTCTTGCTTCTCAATCTTTATTGTCGTAAAACTAAATTCATGTAGTGCTTCAACCAGAAGTTATTAACTGAATAAGGAAATAATTGTACAGAACTTTTATGAAATACTTCTCCTTGATTTGAAAGTGAGGCACACAACCTTCAGTCGTTGAGCGTTGAAAATTTATGAGGTAGCATGGTACACAAATTAATAAGAGAATCGGTTCAGGTATGTTAAGGCTAAGCTCTTCCTTCATTTTCGCATGATTCTGTCATTACACAAGTTTGATAACGAGGTATAAAGAGAGATTCATATTCCATTGAGTATTTATTTCTTTCGGTTAAGAGAGCAGAGAGTCTATATATATACAGTATTAAAAGTATTTTTATTACCGTCGAGCTATAATCGATGGGCAGACCCCTATTGGGTAACCTCTGATCAGATGGTAAGTTATATACCGATCCTACTGTGGCCGAGCGCGTATGAGCGAGCCCAGTTGGTCGAGACACAGAGCCTAGTATGGCCGAGCGCATATGAGCAAGTCTACTACGGCAGAGCAGTTATATATATACCGAGCCTACTGTGGCCGAGCGCTTATGAGCGAGCCCAGTTGGTCGAGATACAGAGCCTAGTATGGCCAAACGCCTATGAGTGAGCCTACTACGGTATAGCAGTTTATATATATATATATATATATATATATATATATATATATATACCGATCCTTATAGGGCCGGACAGCTATTTTACTTACTATATTGAGAGAGTTGAGTCGGTATCAGCAGGTAAGTCTATCTTCAGATTATCTTTGACTTCCAGCTACTTGCAGATATTATATTATCAGTTCAGTTTCAGCTTTCAGTATATTGCCTTACATACTCGATACATTATTTCATACTGACGTACCTTTTGACTGGGGACGCTGCGTTTTATGTCCGCAGGTCCAGACAGACGGGTCGAGAGCCCTCCAAGTAGGCTATCAGCTCAGCGGAAGATGTTGGTGCGCTCCATTTGCTTCGGAGTTGCATGTTTGGTTAATATGATTTATACGTGTATTGTTTAGTGTGCCGGGAATCTGTCCCGACCTTTATGACATTTATGTACTCTTAGAAGCTTGTAGACATATGTTGTGTACGTGAAAGATTGTATGGCCTTGTTGGCCTATGTCTTGAGTTATAAATAATTATGTTGTCCTATTAGGCGCGTATGTCACGTGTATATGATAATATAATAAGAAAGATATGTTACGTTGGTACTCGGTTGAGTAAGGTACCGAGTGCCCATTGCGGCCTATCGATTTGGGTCGTGACACCAAGACAACATTCCATCAATTCTAAATGTCATTACTTAGACTCATTTGAGTTCATTCAAGCTTGGGTCTTGCATAACTTAGACAAATCATCATCTCTATTTGTTTTCATGGGCTTAATCTCGAGTACTTATCAATTCTCGTCGCCTTTTCACTTGCCCATTCTTATACTTATCTGTGTTTTCCTAAAACCTTGTCGCTCTATCGTACTTTAGCTTGTAACCTTCTTTCAACTTGCTTGTACCATAGATTTCCTTGTGTTATTTTAGAAAATTAAGTGAGACATCACATTGTCTCTAACTCCTCTTTATTTTCTTAACTAGATCTCTCGATATTTAAAAACCATAGGTTGGAAGATGTGCCACAGACAACGCTGCTATCATTCCTAGACATTGAATCCTAGTTTCCAACCTTTTGTTTGAAGTATGGATAATTCACAACCTTCTGCATTTGAGTATCGCATACGTTGTTCACATTTACCTTAATTACCTTAAAATCTTGCATCACATATTGTATCCCTTTCAAGACTTTCCTCCTACATAGGTATAATTCAAATCGATAACTTGAAGCTTTATTATAATACTTGCACCTCTAATGTATACATAATCCGGTGAGAGCTTCATACTGACTTCTTATGAGGTTTGTATTCTTCTGATGCCCATATAGAATATGGCTACTAAACTATCTCTCTTGCACCTCTAATATTTAAGAGTGATCCTGCAATGTTCTCAATCATGAGGTCTATAATTCTCTTGGTCCACTCCTATTTTACTTAGTCGATGTAACTCTTTAGTTTCCTCTTCTTTCTGATCGGCCTTTACGTAGGCTTAAGCTATCTTCCGATCTGCGGCTCCTGGTATTAGTTATTACTTTATCCTTTCATGAGTGCTGAGGGATATCCATTATACAATCCCTTAACAGTTATATCTTTCGTCTATGACCTGGGCTCAATTCTTTCCTTTAACGTATACCAGAATCTTCTACGACTGTATATTTTGCAGGTATAAAACTCCAAACTCTTAAGTGTGTTCATAACGTCACCAACTCGGGATCATTCATCGAATAATTCCTTTCGTTCCTTCTTATCTTTCTTTAACGTAAGCTATTACTTTTTCTGGTCTTTTTGTACCCTTGTTGTGTGCATACTTAGCTTATCTTAGTTCCCACGCATGCAGAATTTTCGTGCAACTCATATGATCTCGAATATTACTTTTGATTTTACTTTCTGTTCATTAGCCAAGGTAGGTTCCACTTTCTTATGGAGTGCATACAATGTTATAGTGAGACTCTTGTTACAAGACCACTTCCTCTTTAGATCACTCTACTTATGGTGAAGCCTTCTTCCTTATTTTCTCAGCTAGTATTTTGTTGCCGTACTTTAGGGAGGACCCTCCGACTCTTGTAAAACTTTGAGCTTATTATAGACCTTTTGTTGTCCTTCCTTGCCTATAATCATTCGTAGTTGCTTACCTCTATGCCTTTGTGCTTGTAGGGTTGCTTCTAAACTGATATTTTGACTGCCTTCCTAGTGGCACTTTCTTTTATCCCCGTATCACTCATACAGTACCTTGAACTACCCCGACTCTTATTTGAATATATTTCAAGTATTATAATGTTATAATTTGTGTGACTGAATTCCCCATGTTGGGGTTCCCTACGTTTATCTTGCATTGATCTGTTGATTTGTCTTTTATCTTCTTGTCTAGCCATAATTGGGCTCTTCATGAATCAACTACTAACTATTCGTTGGCTCATTCTCATATAAATATTTCACATAATCTTTCTTGGGTTATTCCCTTTGTCTTAACTTACCTCTCGCATTGGTTCCTTATTTATTAAAAACATCCCGGCTAGAAGCCTTACTTATTTTCCTTGACGTCATGCTTATATTTTGTTCTGGAATTGGAGCATATCCATAGGATTTGGATAAGTGCAATCTCATCCCTTTCTTATTTTTATCGCATTCTTCCTTTATCATTCCATAGTTACTAGAACCACTTAATTCTGACTTAATGCCACATCTCTCCATATTCCCCATTTACAGGAGTACTAAGATCTAGCACTACGACGATCTACCTATAGATGTTTTACCTCTTTATCTTTGGCGTCTTCTCACATCATTGATGACCCTTACTCGCCCTGCGATAATCCTTTTGTACCAAGGATAACAACTTTCCTTACTCGGGGGTGACAGTTAGTATAACTCGCACATACGGTCCCTTAAGCTTCACTTTGCTTACATTTCTTGCTTTAGGGAAGCGTCTTCCTGAGTGACCATTCTCTAAATTCATCATGGATTTTCTTCTGTTATCTATTCTATTATCGCTGGAACGCAATATGAAATTCTCATGATACAAAATATTATAAAATCACTGAGTCCCTAGTTCATTTTTAGTTTATCTTGTTCACCAGTCCATGCTGATTTCTAGTACTCTAGGGTCTAACTTTTCTTTCCGGCAGCCACGTTGGAGTCACGAACTTATTTCTTGAAATGAGGATACAAATTTATGGCCTATACTTTATTGTTGTCTCCAGGCCTGGCACCTCTCATTTTTTTCGTTCCCTTAATTATAGACTGTGTCATAGTGTCATTTCATAATTTTATTTCCACCATTGTCCTCCACGTATCACATCTTACTCATAATGCTTCATTAACTCTCTTCTTATTTCTCGCTAACATTTATGTCTATCACTTTATTTTGAGTACGCGAACAAGATATTAGTTTGCTTTTACCTCCCCTTGCTCCATTTGGCTCTTCGAGTTGCCTAACATTCTCTCTATACTAGGGACGGGAGTCATACTAAGATAATATTTATCCCTTCCAGGCTTCCAATGCCTATCTTTGTACATTCTAGTATTCACATCTAGCTGTACTATTCTAGAGTGCACTATATGGGTGTCTCACAAGGAGATCTATTAATACATTTGCAATATCCTTTGGAAATGTCAACTAACGCCTGATATATGTCCTTCTTTTAACTATTTTTATTAGCCCCCATAGGGCACAACTAAGATGGGTGTGGCCATTTGTACATACCTCTGTTATAGTTGAAGGTGACTCAAAATGCTTATATTTCTCTACTTGAATGATAAATACTGACAATCTTCATTAACTGGGCGCCTCGTACCCTTCTTCATCTTGCTTCTTTTAATTGTTGAAACTTGTATCTATCTTCTAAATTTCTCATTGCCCTCCACCATAGGGGTGGATAGATATTCTTGCCTTAAGGCTCCTTATCAAGAAGCTTACACGTCTTACTATACACATGATCTACTGAAGACCTTACATTTACTCATCATAAACATTATAAAAAATTGAGTTCCTCTTACTCAACTCTTTCATAGCCGCATCAAATCTCTTACCAACTGGAGATATCGTCATATTACGAATAAGATAGAGTTTAGGAAATTGAGTTCTTACAACTGAGATCTACCACATGATCTATAGTAAGAAGAAAGAGTGACAGACCTAAATACCCTTTAGCCTCCTGCTTAGAAGTGTGGTACACAACACACCCATAAATAAAACTCTGGGCCCAGCTTGTATACTTCCTAGGACAGAACTTTTCTGATACCATTTTTGTAACGATCCAAATTGATGGGCCGCGACGGGCACCCGGTACGTTACTCAGCCGAGTACCAACATAACATATCTTTTTATGTTATACTATCATAGATAACTGAGCCGAAAGACTACCATGAGATAAGTAGAATACAACATGTGATACAAACTTATACATAAGACATACAAGCCTATAAGACCAAAATAACTACTCGTATACTGAACATAGGCTGACAAGGCTATGTAATCTTTTACCTACATGGCATCTATCTATAAGCCTCTAAGAATACATAATTTTCATAAAGGTCAGGATAGGGTCCCGCCATGCCAAACAATACATGTCTAAGTCATACTAACCAAACAAGCAATTCCGAAGCAAATGGAGCGCACCAACATCTTCCGCTGAGCTGATAGCCTACTTGAGGGCTCTCGACCTGTCTATCGGGACCTGCTGGCATGAAACGCAGCATCCCAAGCAAAAAGGACGACAGTAGAAATAATTTACCGAGTATGTAAGGCACATAAATAAGTACATATGAGACATGGAAGAAATATAGAGTAAATGAATCACCTATAAGTCTAGATAACTCTGTAAATCATGAAATAATTATAGTGTCATGCATATGCGTATGAATAGCATGTCATGCATGGGTACATATTTCATAACATCATCAGGCCTCTGAGGGCATCCCATCATATCATTTCGGCCATTTTGGACAAAATCATCAATATATACCAGCTGATCAGGTCGTGATACGTATATAACGCCGTAACCTTTTTTCATATCCCATACACACACACACACATATATATATATATAGACATACATATATACGCGTATATAATGTCATCTGGTTATGGGTAAATAAACATATATAAATGAATGCAAAGCATGAGACGAACGTTAATAAAATCTCTCGGAACGTCATAAGACCATTGTACCTCTGATTAATATCATGAAACAAACTTTATCAACTTATGTATTTTTTGAGACCCATGAACAAATGATAGAATAATAAGATATATGTGAATTAAATAACATACGCATCTCTAATACTTCTATGAATAGAGTTATTTATAGAAGTTGTGCATTTGCTCGTTTCGTTTGTGTCGTACAGATCATGCCAAAAGAAAGAAGGGATAGTCTTAACATACTTGAGTTGATTCTCTTGACAATCCCTCTAACACGCGACAATTGCAACAACACGTAACAACATGATCGGAGTAGAAAAAAATCCGTATAATATTCTAAAGAAAGATTGCACTGTACTTCATAATAATTTTAAAATCTCACTTTGCTTTGAATTGATGAAAGTATTGAGTTGCTTATATGATTTATGCATATTAAATGAACTAAATAATGTGATGAGGTTCTTTAAGAGTCATAAGACTCTTAAGTTATTGATGACAGCGTGATTTGGGATGTGGACAATAACGTGAGTATAAGACTCTTAAGTTATAGTCCCTTATTAATATTTTTTATGCAAGGATGTGGGCCCCACTTTCCTAATGACTAAGCCACCAAAAAAAACTCTCTGAATACCACCGTATTCTATGTTTTTAAGAGTCATACTTACATCAAGCCTTGGCTTCCATGTTTGGAGATGCAACACTTATCCAAATATTTAGATTAATTATCCACTAATCATTTTATTAACTTGTTAATTTCTTATTAATCAATAATTAATTAATTATACACATAATTAAGAATTATCTCAAATTACTTAAAATACTACCCACTTTTAACATACCATATACACCTTATTATCATGGCTATGTGGCACTTTGTATGGTACTTGTCCATAAATACCAAGTATTTTAGCTCGGGCCGTATTTTATCCCAAAATTTTAAACTTCGACAAAATTTATTTTCTTCGATTTTCCTACCCTCTCACCTTCACGAATTTACTCATCACTTGTATGAAATAGCATAATTCTTGTAATCTCAAATAATCATATTCCCGAACTTACGTTGATTAACTTATGATGAAACTTTAATGTACGAAAATGTGGGATATAATATCTCACTCCGAGCTTTCATCAATTTACTTATGTTGTACTTTTACGTACGAAAACATGGAGTGTAACATCATAGTCAAACCGGAAAAAAAAATAACCGATCATGGGTTGATTTGCTGTTGGAAAAAAAAATCGACTAATTGATTTAGTTTTAACTAAAAAAGTCAAACTGAAATTAAACCAACCCGACATTATATTTATTCATTTTTAAAAAATATTTCTACATATAAATATTTATTGTAATATAATTTATAAATATTTCTTAAACCTTTTTCACAATTTTATCTTTAAACATCTTATTTCAAAATTGGACTTAACTTTTTTGAATGGTGTAAGGACCCGACCGGTCGTTTTGAACTTTTACACTTTGATCGTCAATTCTCGGGCATGACTTGCCCCGTGTAAAGTATTATTACTTATGTAAATTATTGGTTTTGATTTTCAGGGTATCGAAATGAATTTGGAAGAACAGTTCTCAGTTGAAACTTGAAATTTGAAAGGTTTGACCAAGATTTGACTTATTTGATCTCGGATCGGAATTTTTATGATTTGGTTAGTTCCATTAGGTGATTTGGGACATAGGAGAGTGATCAGAACGCATTTTGGAAGTCCGTGGAAGGTTTATGCTTGAATTGACGAAATTGAGATTTCAGCGTTTTCTGGTTGATATGTGAGATTTTGATATAAAGGTCGGAATGAAATTTCGAGAGTTTTAGTAGCTTCATTGTATCATTTGGGACGTGTGTGCAAAATTTCATGTCATTCGGATGCGGGTTGGTTAGGTTTTTTATCAAAAGCGAAATTTGGAAGTTCTTAAAATTCTTAGGCTTGAATCCGATGTAATTTTGGTGTTTTGATGTTGTTTTGAGCATTATGAAGATTGGAACAAGTTTGAATGATGTTATGGAATATATTGGCATGTTTGGTTGAGGTCCCGAGGGCCTCGGGTGAGTTTCGGATGGTTAAACGGATGAAATTTCACATTAAAGTATTGCAAATTTTGCTTCAGGTCTGTTGCAGACCATTTGTTCTATGCGATCGTGTATAAGGGATTTGTGATCCCATTGGCTTATTTGAGAGCTGAGGCAGAGTTTCCTTACGCGATCGCATAGAATGGGTTGCGATCGCGCAGGTCTATGTGGTATGCCTTCCCGTTCGCGGGAGCTCAGTTGTGATCGCAAAGGTTTGAGAGCTAAGGCTTCGCGATCACGTGCGGTTGTTGCGATCGCGTAAGGTTAAATGAGGGAGTCATCATTTTGTGCTTTGCGATCGCGTGATTTTATCCGCCATCGCTGTGAAGGAAAATATATAGCTCGGCAGAATGTTTTAAAAGTCCATTTCCACGAATTTGAGGCTAAGTTCTTCCATTGTTGAGCAATTTTGGAGCTTGGGAGAACTAATTGAAGAGGGAATTCAAGAAGATTTCTTGGAGGTAAGATTTTTGAACTCAAAACTCGATTATTATGTGAATTCCACCTAGTAAATCGTGGAATCTAAGCAAAAAATTGAGGAATTAGGGCTTGAGATTAAGAGACTTTAAATGAGGATTTGAGGGATCATTTGGATTCCGATTTTGATGTTCTTGATATGTATAGACTCGTGTGAGGATGAGGATTTCACTGATGTTAATTTTATCGAATTTCAAGATGTGGGCCCGGGGGTCGGGTTTGAGCAATTTTGGGATTTTGATGTAAATTGGATTTTTTCGAGTGCGCTTAGTTCCCTTTGTATATTTTAATGGTTATCTACTGATTATGGCTGGATTTGGAGCATCCGGAGGTCGATTCGTGCGGGTTAAGGCATCTCGGGCTAGACTTTAGACCGGATCGAGGTAAGTAATAATTGTAAATACTCTCTTGAGGGTTTGAAACCTCAAATTACACATTGTGGTGTTACTTTGAGGTGACACACATGTTAGATGACAAGCATGGAGTTGTGCACCATTGGGGATTGTGACTTGGTCCGTCCAGTATGAATGTTAAGTCGCGTATTTGATTCGAAATCTTATGATATTCCATATTTTAGAGATTGATATTATATTTTGGTTGTATGCCATGTTTGGGGCCTTGTGCCGACCTGTTGAGACCCTTAGGGAAATTTTTAATATTTTTCCTCACTTTATGTGTTTGATAGCATATCCTCTGTCATGTTTTACCTGTTTATTGTTTAAAATCTAGTTTTATCACTATATTTCTTAAAAATATGAAAACTGTTTGGGCTAAGTTCCCTGTTTACTGATGGTCCGAGTGATCGTGAGTTAATGATTGAGATAGACTGAGGGTTTGATTGTGAGGTTGATGACTGAGATAGACTGAGAGTCTGGTGGTGAGGTTAATGACTGAGAGAGGCCGATGGCCTAGCTGTGAGGATTACATATCTAAGGATCGGCTGAACACCGCAGCAATATATATGTTTATGGATCGGGTTGTATGCCATATCGATATTTATATGGATTGGGCTACACGTCGCACCGATATGTTTGATCGGGTTGCACGCCGCAGCGATATAGCGCTTGGATTGTAGGAGACCCTCTGGAGTCTGCACACCCCCAATGAGCGCAGTCGACTATACATATGGATCGGGTTGCACGTCGCATCAATATATGGATCGGGCTGTGCGCCACAGCGGTTACTATATGGTACCTATTGAGTGTGAGTGCTGAGTGTGAGCGATGGTTGGTAAGAGTTGAGTCACGAGTAACTGAGAGGCTAGCTCGAGGGGTGATGGATATATAAATGTACATGAGTGATATTTGCCTGAGGGGCCTGATTATGAACTCATTGATTTTCACTTCTCCTTAGAGTGAGTTTCTATCGAATATGTTGATTTAATGACTATTTCACTCATGTTTATACTGAGCCTCTATCCAAAATGTTAGATAAATATTTTTAAAACAACTTTCATTTAAGCTGGGGTTTATGAGATGTTCTAAACTTAATCATTGATTTGGTTTTTTTTATTTCCAGTGAGATTTTCTTGTGAGGAGGTGTTTATGACCCCTGTTTTGCCCGAGGGGCTGTTTATGAACTCTGTTTTGCCCGAGGGGCTGATTATGATTTTTAGCTCTTTTATTAAAAATGGTATTGAACCCCTACTGAATCTATCAGAAGGCATTTTAAACGATCTTTACCAAAAGCTAGATTTTAAAAGAGGCGATTGACTCGTCTTCTGATTTAGAAGCCTGTGTGTTTATTGAGTTTAACATAAATGCGGATTCATTGTTTTGCTACTTCTCAATTTTTATTTACTCTTATTACTTACTAGGTTGGAGTACTCACATTACTCCTTGCACCTCGTGTGCAGATTAAGGTATTTCGAAACCCGATAGCGGGTGTTGGTTGCTCAGACGCGGAGTCCTCAGAGTTAGCAAGGTGGCTGCACGACATTCATAGCACCGCTTCCTTCCTCTCATTTTATTTATATACTTAGTATATTTTACTATTTTTATTATATTCAGACCTTGGTAGATGCTCATGACTAGTGACACCCCAATAACGGGCTTGTCTGTTATTTTCGCACTGCTCATTCAGACTTATATTATGAAATGCTATTTGATTAAAGGCTTAAAAATGACTCTTAATGACTAAAGGGTTAATATGAGTGTTGTGCCGGCTGGCCTTGTCTTCACGAGAGGTGCCATCACGACCGGGCTGGTTTGGGATCGTGACAAGTTGGTATTAGACCCTAGATTACATGGGTCTCATAAATCATGAGTAGGTTTAGTAGAGTCGCGGATCGGTACGGAGACGTCTGTATTTATCCTCTAGAGGCTGCAGAATCTTTAGGAAAAACATCACATTCTTGGAAATTTTATCGCGCGTCCTTCATTCATCTTGAAAAGTAACTATTTAAATTCCTTCCATGCATTCATATGCGCACATAGGCGCTCAGTATCAAATGTACATCTATGGCTAGTGATTCCCTGATCGAGTGGGAGACATGGTCTCTATGAGTTGATATTAGGGCCAGTCTGGAGGACTTCAAGCTGGATTTTTGCCTATAGCTGGAGCATCGAGGTGCTGGTTGTGTGAACAAGTGTTTTTGAACTTATATGTTTGGTAGTGTCCCGGTTAGTGGAAGCGACGGCTGGATGGCTATGTGATGAGTATGTTAGTACCGCGAGATATATCCATATGATTTGGAAGCGACGAGAAGGGTCTGCTGAATGATGAAAAAACTATTAATTGCTTGAATTTTTTCTTGATTCGAAGTATATTCCCGAGTTATGGGCGTGTGAAGAATCTTTTCATGTTTTCTAGTTGGGAGTGAAGCAAATTTCAAGTTCCGGTATGAGTTTAGACTCGGTAAGGCTAAGTGACTGCATAATGTTTGTGACGGTGGAAGGTATGCAGAAATGTTAGTTGAAGGCAAAGCAGGTAGGTTATCTCCTGCGGAATGTTCTAAGGTTGTATGATCCTTATGTGTATGTTAGAAGATCTCATTTACAAGTAAAATATAAGTGTTGGAATTTGAATTTTGGATTGCTTAAGAGAGTGGGCATAATTGTTGCAAGGATGAATGCGAGATTTGCAGAAGATTCAAGGTACCAGATGATCTGTGTTACACTAGCTTATGAAGGGTTGAGTTTAATCTCACTATGGTTTTATGGCAGCAATAGAGTATATGTGTTATGAGTTATTGAGTGTGTGTTGATCTATGGCTTTGAACCAAGTGGGGGAGTCTGTTGTTGCTAAGTTGATTGCACGAGTATGTGCTATATTGGTTTCAGTTTGAGGCGTACTGGTGAATCAGTTATGACTTAAGGAGATCGAGACCGAGGATGTCTCGAGTAAAGGAAAATTTTTACAAAGGCTATGTCATGTTTCATAGGTGTAAGAGAATCTCAGAATGTCTTGAGTTATTGAGGTAATGGATGCCTGGTGCATAGAGCAGGAAGTGGCTTGGTTATTCTAGGACGAGATTACACCCTGCAGTGTCGGAGTGCTATTGGGGCACAGGTGGTTCGGTTCATTTGATCAAGCTAATTGCAGTTTGAATAGAGTAAACGACTCTCAAGAATGGTTCTAATGTGTTCAAGATTTTACATATAACAATTGGATATTTTAAAGTTGTATATGTGGTTAGGAACTGAGTTTTCATTAGAAGATGTCAAGACTTGTGGTACTTTCTACATTAACTATGGGATTCTATATATCAGCCTTAGGAAGGTAATGGTTCCAGATTCGTAGGATGTCCCTTCGGGATAAGTATTTTGATCATGGTGCTCTTAGGAATATCTGAGAAAGTATTCAGCAGCTTATGAGCCTTAGATGGTGTGGCTTTATGCTTGGGTCTTGTGTGACGAGTCTGGGTTGAGGAATGGTGGTGTTATAGCAAGAAGAGGTATCTAGAGAAGGTAAATCAGAAAGAACTCAGATAGATGGGATAGTTTGGTAGTAGGTCGGACCGGTGTAGTAGGGATATGATTAGTTCTTTGGATGCTTATGAGGTAATGAGTTTCTACAGGTGTTTCGCAGCGCTACTCTTAGGTTTTGATGGCTTGCGTAGCTTGGTCGAGTTAGAAGGATTCAGTTCTGACAATTTTGATTTGTGCAAATGGGATTCTGAGAGTTCTAGATAGTTTCCACCATAGTTAGAGAGGTATATTTTTCCTATTGGCATGAGGAGCATGGGATGTATAGTGGTTTTCTTCTAGATGGGATCAATGGAAAGTTCTTGGTTAGTTGAGTACATAGTTACTTGGGGCTCGGAAGGGATATGAAGTTCTCGCGGTTATCCTAGAGTGGTACGGTTTATGCGGTATATTGTGTAGGATTGAGATTGGCATGTGTAAGGTCACGGTTCAGATTTGAATCGAAGGTCATAAATTCTTAGGTAGATAATTAGAGAAATGATCTTCAGATGATTAAGGAAATGTTAAGGCTAATTGAGGTAATTTGACGAGGGTATATGTTTCAGAAAGAGGCAATGTGATTAAGTTGATGGTACTTCAGTAGTATTGCAACACTTCTTGTCAGAACGGCTACTGATATTCGAGTTTTCTTGACGATACAGAAGAATTTTAGAGTACCTCTCGTGGTTGTGGATGCCAAATGGGGGTAAGTTATTCAGATATTAGTATGTGCTATGATTCAGTCATTGTGAACCTTCAGATGATTATTTATCTGTTGTGAGTGACTAGAGTTGGTGTAGGGTTCATTAGTAGACTTATATGGATGTGAGATCTGCATCGGGACGTCTTTGTTGACCCCGAAATGTATTATTGAGGGATGTGTTGATTCAATTATTATTGAACTTATTAGTGATTTGGGGAGAGCTATGAGTTATCTTTCTGTGTTGCGAAGTGATATGATTTGTTGGTTATAGGCACATGCGGTGCGATGTTATTGGGGTCTCTTAGTAGAATTCGAGCGAGAGGAGTATTGGATATTGCTTGACAGATGGCACATCGGTTATGTCCTTTCGGGTTGTGTGGTGTTATGGATTTGCTTTACCGTGGTTATGATGATTTACTTTGGTTCTATACATCAATTGCGCGTGGCCGTCAATTTCGAGCAGAGTGACTTGTGGTGTTTTAGGTGGAACAGTGTTTGGATAGGGTCGCGTATTGCAACGAAGTTATGTGGAAGTATGACCTTGTGGGCTGGATTCATGCGTTCTGTTTCTATGATGTGAGATGAGTTCTCAGCCTTGTGTTGTGCTAGTACTAGCGAGCTTAAGGTACAACTCTTCTATTCGAGTCATTTTCATGATTTGAGTATGTTTGGACTGTTGCTTATTGGTGAGCAGATTGCGCAAGTTGTGGCTTTAGCATGTACTTGTCACACCTCCTTTTTTTACGATTTTCGTAATACACCCCATGAAGGGCATAAAGGAGTTTTTTCACTTAAAGGACAGTTGGAACGGAATTTATTTATTATTTTATTCAGAGTCGCCACTTGAGAGATTAATGGTGTCCCAAGTCACCGGTCGAATCCCGAACCGAGGAAAATATGACTCTGTTAACAGTCCGCGAACCAGAAATCCAAGTAAGGAATTCTGTTAACCCGGGAGAAGGTAATAGGCATTCCCGGATTCCGTGGTTCTAACACGGTCGCTCAACTGTTGTATTTAATTTTATTTGATTTTCATACATATTCTATTTTATATGCCTTTATTAATAACCCGCTTTTATTATATTTATTATTTATTTTTACAAGAATTGCAACGTCGTGAAAATGTATCTCGAACCACGCCGTACCATTACGCTCGCAGCCTTTAACACATTTCAACTTCGTTGAGATTTGGATTTGGGTTACATAAATGTGCACCCGTAGTTAGGAAGGTAAAATTATTTAAAGTGCGTGCCTAAAGAGTCTAACGCATTTATTATCTTTGGGGAAGA
>MU727230.1:135889-146642 GCA_026770625.1 Nicotiana glauca
GTCTCCAAATTACCCCTGAATCCCAATCAGATTTAATTAACTAATTTCAGAAACATATGAAATAAACAACTAAAATCATTTAAAAATCTAATTATACGAAGAATCAGAATCTAAAACCCTAAAACTAATATCCAAATATTACACTGCTACTAATCAAGAATTAATAACCCTAATTAACGAACAATACTAAAAGAACAAATAATAAAAACACATGCAAGCAAAGAAAAAGAAAAAATAAATGCAGAACTTAGCTTTCTTGTTTTCGTTTATTCAAGCAGTCTTCTTTTGCTTTTCTTTTTCCTTCTTTTCTTTTAGCTATCGAGTTCCAGCACCCAGGATACCTTATGGCCATTTTCTTGAATTTTTGGTCGCCGGCAGACCCTAGTTAGTTTTACCGTTTGAGTTATTTCAGTAATTTTTTGGGTTTAAAATGTTTGGAAATAGACTGAGGGGGGTTAGGAGATGTCACATTGTGACTTTGGGTTAGTTTGGACAAACTAGTATTCGCCGAAATTAGGGTTTCGGTAACACTCTTTTGTTTATTCGAGAACAAAGACAATGATTCGAGGGAAAAGAGTTAGAGGGGTGGGATAAGGGATTCACGACGGTTCTAGGGTGTTTTTTGGGTGGTGGTTGGCGTAGTTGCCGTCTCCCGCCGGTAGGGTTCCGGCGGGGACTGGAGAGGATACGGGGGCGGCTAGGGTGGAGAAGAAGAAGCTGAAATATTAAGAATAATTTTAGGGTTTAATTTTGGTATATTAAAAGATGTATTGATTGTCATCAACCGTTGGATTAGATAAATCAATGGCTCAGATCCTTTGAGACTAAAAACGACACCGTTCGCCTTTAATGAAAACTCAATTTCGTCCGTTGGATTAATCAAATGAATGGCCCAGATTGAAATTACAAAACGCCGTCGTTTTATTTAATGCATACCAGAACCACGACCGTTGGATGCACAGATTTAACGGCTAAGATCACTTGTATTTAAACGGGGTCGTTTGGTTTTATGGCTGGGCTGACCTGGTGAATTTTTTGGGCCTGAACGAGTATTATTTATTTGGGCTAGTGTATTTGATTTGGGTTTGTACAATTAACCCAATTTCTTTATTAGTTCAATCTTTTATTTTGTATTTTTGTATTGTATTTTCCTTTTGTATTTTGTATTTTGTATTTTATTTTCCTTTTTTAATTTTATTTATTTTCTGATTTTATTTGATTGTTAAACTAATTAGATTCTAAAATTTATTTAATATCTATTTTATAGTAGTTTCCAATTAAAACACTAAAAATGCTATTTTTTTATTTTTCTTTAATTTGTTTCAAAAATGAATTAATACTAAAATTATAAAA
This sequence comes from Nicotiana glauca, assembly GCA_026770625.1. Taxonomy (NCBI): domain Eukaryota; kingdom Viridiplantae; phylum Streptophyta; class Magnoliopsida; order Solanales; family Solanaceae; genus Nicotiana; species Nicotiana glauca. Next base: position 137,243 of record MU727230.1, read on the forward strand.
TTAAAAATCCTAATGCATATGCATATTTTTGTATTTTTTAATATGAATTATTATGCAACTAATTAACACAAAAATGCTACAAATATCAACAAAAATTGAAAAATCATTTTGTTTGGATTTTAGGAATAATTTGCTTAGGGCAAAAATCACGTGCTCACAGTACTGATGTGTCATGTCACCAGAGTAGTGTGTTGACTAGATGAGATTGTTGGGAGCATTAATAAATATGAACAGATTCGATTTCGGCATGTTGGATGGGTAATATCGAGGTTCGGCTCGGAAATTTTCTATGGTATTGGCCAAAGGAGAAGTGGTACACGAATGGTTGATCTGAGAAATGGTTATGGCTTACCGCGTGTTTTAGTGATCATTGGCAGTATATGAAAGTGTTGGGATGAGACTTCAGTTGATAAGAGTTTTTCAATCGGTATTCGGATGTTATGTGCAGTTGCTGTGATTAGAAGTTATCACCACAAGTGTTTGAGTTATGTGATATATCATGTGATTGCACCTGAGATAGCAGATATGGTTTGTTACAACTTTTTCGAACTTATTCACCGTATAAACGTGAGATTCGAATCTTGTGGATGATTTCAGGAGTGGAAATGTGGTTATAAGGTTTATGGGCTAGGTTGAATAGTGAATAATTTCAGTTACATTGTGTTGTCGAACCTATATGAGATAGGGTGACGTGGGATCACCCCCGGGTATATGCATGGTAAGGTTATTCAGCGATTGGTTAGCTTCTGGAACAGCTTTGGTCACGTTCAAGGATGAACGTGTGTTTAAGTGAGGGAGGATGTAATAGCCGATCGGTCGTTTTGAACTTTTTCACTTTGATCACCAGTTCTCGGACATGACTTTCCCCATGTGAAGTATTATGACTTATGTAAATTTTTGGTTTTGGTTTTCAGGGTAAGCAGAATGAATTTGGAAGAACTGTTCTCAGTTGAAGCTTGAAATTTGAAAGGTTTGACTTGTTTGTATATTTATCTCGGATCAAAATTTTTATGATTTGGTTAGCTCAATTAGGTGATTTTGGACTTAGGAGTATGATCAGAATGCATTTAGGAAGTCCGTGGAAGGTTTAGGCTTGAATTGATGAAATTGAGATTTTGGCGTTTTCCGGTTGATAGGTGAGATTTTGATATAGAGTTCGGAATGAACTTTCGAGAGTTGCAGTAGCTTCGTTTTGTCATTTGGACGTGTGTACAAAATTTTAGGTCATTCGGACGTGGTTTGGTTGTCTTTTTGATCAAAAGCGAAATTTGGAAGTTGTTAAAATTCTTAGGCTTGAATTCGATGTGATTTTGGTGTTTTGATGTTGTTTTGAGCATTCCGAAGATTGAAACAAGTTTGAATAATGTTATGGGATGTGTTGGCATATTTGGTTGAGGTCCCGAGGACCTCGGGTGAATTTTAGATGGTTGAATGGATGAAATTTCACATTAAAGTATTGCAGATTTTGCTTCAGGTCTGTTGCAGACCATTTGTTGTATGCGATCGCATGTAAGGGATTTGCGATCATGTAGGCTTAGTTGAGGGCTGAGGCAGGTTGCCTTACGCGATCGCGTAGAATGGGTTGCGATCACGTAGGTCTATGTGGCGTGCCTTCGCGTTCACGGGAGCTCAGTTGCGATCGCAAAGGTTTGAGAGCTAAGGCTTAGCGATCGCGTGCGGTTGTTTCAATCGCATAAGGTTAAATAAGGGAGTCATCATTTTGTGCTTTGCAATCGCATGGTTTTATCCGCGATCGCAGTGAAGGAAAATATATAGCTGGACAGAATGTTTTAAAAGTCCATTTCCGCGAATTTGAGGCCAAGTTCCTCCATTGTTGAGCGATTTTGGAGCTTGGGAGAACTAATTGAAGAGGGAATTCAAGAAGATTTCTTGGAGGTAAGATTTTTGAACTCAAAACTTGATTATTATGCAAATTTCACCTAGTAAATCGTGGAATCTAAGCCAAAAATTGAGAAATTAGGGCTTGAGATTAAGAGACTTTAAATGAAGATTTGAGGGGTCATTTGGACTCCGATTTTGATGTTCTTGATATATATAGACTCGTCTGAGGATAAGGATTCAATTGATGTTAATTTTATCAAATTCCGAGACATAGGCTCGGGGGCCAGGTTTGATCAATTCCGGGATTTTGATGTAAATTAAATTTTTTCGAGAGGGCTTCGTTCCTTTTGCATATTTTAATAATTATCTACTGATTATGGCTAGATTTGGAGCATCCGGAGGTCGATTCGTGCAGGCTAAGGCATCTCGGGCTAGAGTTTGGACCGGATCGAGGTAAGTAATGATTGTAAATACTGTCTTGACGGTTTGGAACCCCGGATTACACGTCGTGGTGTTACTTTGAGGTGACGCACACGTTAGATGACAAGAGTGGAGTTGTGCACCGTTGGGGATTGTGACATGGTCCGTCCCGTATGACTGTTAAGTTGCGTATTTGATTCGAAATCTTATGATATTCCATATTTTAGAGATTGATATTATATTTTTGGTTGTATGCCATGTTTGGGGCCTTATGCTGACTTGTTGAGATCCTTAAGGGTATTTTTACTATTTTTCCTTACTTTATGGCATATCCTCAGTCATGTTTAACCTGTTCATTGTTTAAAATCTGGTTTTATCACTCTATTTCTTAAATAAGTGAAAACTGTTTGGGCTGAGTTCCCTGTTTTACTGATGAGCCGAGTGATCGTAAGTTGATTACTGAGATAGACCAAGGGTCTGATTGTGGGGTTGATGACTGAGAGAGGCCGAGGGCCTGGCTGTGAGGATTACATATCTATGGATCGGGCTGCACGCCGCAGAATATATATATATATATATATATATATATATATGTGTGTGTGTGTGTGTGTGTGTCTGTCTGTCTGTCTATGGATCGGGTTGCATGCCGCAGTGATACTTATATGGATCGGGCTGCACGCCGCATCGGTATGTTGGATTGGGCTGCACGCCGCATCGATATGTTGGATCGGGCTGCATGGCGAAGCGATATAGCGCTTGGGATATAGGAGCCCTTCTGGAGTCTACAAACCCCTAGTGAGCGCAGTCGACTATATATATGGATCGGGCTGCACGCCGCAGCAATATATGGATCGGGTTGCGCGCCTTAGCGGTTACTATATAGTACCTATTGAGTGTGAGTGCTGAATGTGAGAGCTGGTTGGTAAGAGTTGAGTCACGAGTGACTAAGAGGCTAGCCCCGAGGGGCGATGGATATATACATGCACATGAGTGATGTTTGCCTGAGGGCCTGATTATGAACTCATTGATTTTCACTTCTCCTTAGAGTGAGTTCCTATCGAATATGTTGATTTAACGACTGTTTTTACTCATCTTTATACTGAGCCTTTGTCGAAAATGTTAGATAAATATTTTTAAAATAACTTTCATTTAAGCTGGGGTTTATGAGATGTTCAGAACTTAATCGTTGATTTGGTTTTTATTATTTCCATTGACATTTTCTTGTGAGGGGGTGTTTATGACTCCTGCTTTGCCCGAGGGGCTGTTTACGAACTATCTTTTGCCTGAGGGCCGATTATGGTTTTCAGCTCTTTTATTAAAAAAGGTGTTGAACGCCTACTGAATCTGTCGAAAGGCATTTTATAAGATTTTTACCAAAAGTTGGATTTTAAAATAGGCAATTGAATCGTATTCTTATTTAGCAGTGTGTGTGTTTATTGAGTTTAACATAAATGTGGATTCATTGTTTTCCTACTGCTCAGTCTTTATTTATTCTTATTACTTACTGGGTTGGAGTACTCACATTACTCCCTGCACCTCGTATGCAGATTCAGGTATTTTGGAACCCAGTAACGGGTGTTGGTTGCTCAGACGCGGAGTCCTCAGAGTTAGCAAGGTGGCTGCACGACGTTCGCAGCACCGCTTCCTTCCTCTCATTTTATTTCTGTACTTAGTACATTCTACTATTTTTGTTGTATTCAGAACTTGGTAGATGCTCATGACTAGTGACACCCCGATGTCGGGCTTGTATGTTATTTTCGCACTGTTCATTCAGACTTATATTACGAAATGTTATTTGATTAAAAGCTTAAAAATGACTCTTAATGACTAAAGGGTTAATATTGGTGTTGTGCCGGCTGGCTTTGTCTTCACGAGATGCGCCATTACGACCGGGCGGGCGACACTAGAAATAAAAATAGTGTTGGATATCTATTTTTGAGTTTTGCATTGATTAATAATGAAAATGCTTAACGTAGATTATCTTTTCTTTAGTACTTAGTTGTGTAATTAATATTACTTATAGTTGTAATTATTTTATCATAACCTATATATGCTTTTAGATTATGCTAGTATTTATTATGGCTTATTAGTTAGTAATACTTTTTTTGTGGATTTTAAAATATTTGCTGTTGAATGTTTTAGTACAATGCTACGACTCATCTCATATTATTGTATTATTTTCTTGAAAATACATTATATAATTGTATCGTACTAGGAATAAAGAAATATTTAAAGCACAAGTTATATATTTTGTTCTTTGAAGACTTACTGGAAAAGAATGCGAAAACCCGAAAAAAATTAAAAAATTCGAGAAAATTTGATCACGCCTAACTGTGTCTTATAAAAGACAAAGTGGTCATTATAAACATAATCCGATTTTAAAGTCCGGAGTCGAATTCTTAGGGAACTAATCTATCTACTACAATTCTTGGTGATGTTATTACAAGCTCAAACAATTTCCGGATGCAAGATTTTTGTAAATAAGTATTGGATTTTGTTTAACTAAATCAAAATGCTATTAAAACCACAATATTCTCACTACAAGAAATTTGGTTTTTTGTGACGATCTTTAGTGGCGATGATTATTGTTGCCACAAAAATACTAGTTTTAGCGGCGACTTGGATAGGTTGCCACTAAATATTATAAATTTAGTAGCAACTTTAATTATCGCCTCAGAAAGTCAGGTTTTAGTGGCGACTTTACCGAGGTCGCCTATAGTAGTTACTAAGATTTTATTTTGAAATTTTGATGAAAAATAATTGTAGCGACCTTAAAATTCTCGCCACAAAATGTTATTTGTAGCGACTTATAATACTAACCTTTTTTAAAATTTTTTTAGATTATATTGCTAAAACCTAAGAAATAGAAATACGCTGCTAGTGTTTTTTCTTTGTTTCCCTCGTTTCCCCAAATCCCTTCCCCTTTTTCCCAAAATCCTAGCCGATGCAAAAAATTTATTTTCCCAAATTCCTTCTTCTGCTCTCCCAGAACCCTCACTACTACTGTTAGATCTAATCGTCGTTCAGCTCTCACCCCCCTCTTTCTGTCATGTCGTGGTTGTTAAAGGACTCAGAGATGAAAGGTTTGAGCGTATCATGAAATTTTGGGAGAAGTCGGGGACTATTCTCTGTGCCGTTGTATTTGGATGATCTTTATGAATGATATGATTTCTTTCTCCATAAAGAAGAGAATTTGATGATCCTTCTTAGGATCTTGAGACTCCTATTACACAGATTTTACCTAAAAAGAATTTCATTGTCAGGCATTTGGAGATAAATTCAAAGTAAGAGTGGATCTTTCATTGAATCGATTTATTATGATGTTTCACCTTATGAATTTTTCGTTTTTTCCCTTTAAATTTTGATTCAATTAAATGTGATTTTAGTTTATTTTCCTTTCTGATAATTACACATTATATTTATATTGTTCTCTTCTGAATTGTAGATACTTTTACAGTTAACTTCTTAATTACTCTCCTTGGATCACTCTGATTTTGTTTTTTACTTTTTGTTTCTCTTTTTATTTTTAATTGGTAACAAGTGTGGTCCTTTTTTTGTGGCTTTTGTTGAGTACATAATTTCTTATGTGGTTACAAGGATATATATGATGGGTTGAATTTGGATAATTGGCTTGAGCGTATGAGATAGTATTAACTTGAGTAGAGAAAGAATAATCATTTAAGAGAAGGAGGAGCTGTAATTTGACTTACTAGGATGATATGTGAGATACTAATAAAGAATATGCTGAATAGAAAAAGAACCTCCTTAGCACTCAAGATCCCAACTTTATCATCAGTTAACTTTAGCGCGCCTTAAAATATATATATATATATATATATATATATATATATATATATATATTAGAAGCTTGTTGTAATTGACATTCTTGAACCATGTGAACTAGAGATAAATTTTTTTATTATGTTGTCCCTTATAGTGGACTGTGTAGTGTTAAAGTTGCCATAGTAAGAATACCAGCTGCAGAGGCTAAAGATTTGGCATTTGTTTAAATATATCAGTAGTAATACATATACTATCTCCAAAGTAGATTATAGTTTTCTGACTCGAACAAAAAATATGTTGAAAAATTAAATATGCTTTAGAATGTTAATCGTATAGAGAGAAAAGTTTATTGTATAACTGGTGCAAAGTGTACTAATCTCAATATGTGCAGGAGAGATCCCTGGTCCTTAATTATTGATATCAATGTGATGTGACCCTAGCTGTAAACAACGCATTAGTCTCAATATATATATAGATGCACGGATATCAGCATTTTCATATACTTCATAAGTATAATAGTATTAAACATGACAGCTATAATAATATGATTGAAGTGTGTCAAGGTACAGTATGCTCTTGATATCTCTACCTTTAAAATAAAAACTGGATTATTTAAGTTTCTTCTCTTGTTAGTTCTTAAAAGTGCTTGAGTTGATTGTATCTATATTTGTGTTCATGTTTTAGTAGTGATGCCTCTATATTCATGCATGTGTATCTATCAGCTCTAAGTGAATTGGATCGACAAATACTTTAGATACTTCACCTATTGTAACAAGTGTGGTCCTTTTTTCGTGGCTTTTGTTGCATATATAATTTCTTGTGTGGTTACACGGACATATATGATGGGTTGAAAAGTTTGGGTAATTGGCTAATTGCAATAAAGTCTTGATTCTTGAACGTATGATTTAGTATTAACTTGAGTAGAGAAAGAATAATCCTTTGAGAGAAGGAGGAACTATAATTTAAATTACTAGGATGATATGTGGGATGCTACTAAAGAATATACTGTATAAAAAAACCCCCTTAGCACTCAAGATCCCAACTTTTTCATCAATTAACTTTAGCACTCCTTAAAAAATATATAATGTAATTCGTATATTAGAATTTGATTGTAATTGACATTCTTGAACCTTGTGAACCAAAGATTGTATCTATATTTCTGTTCATGCTTTTGTATTGATTCATATACTCGGTATTATAGGATTTTTTTATCATAGCCTCTATACTTATGCATGTGTATCTATCAGATCTAAGTGAAGGATTGACAAATACTTTAGATACTTCACCTATCAATGCTTGGAAGTATGAAAAAGTTCTCATCCAATCACTAAGTTCACAAGTTAACACTATTCATATTCTAATCGCCGTCTCTAAATTGCTTATCTTCTTGTGAGAATTGCTTTTTGCTTTGGAAGAATGCCACTAAAGAACAAATGCTATGGCTTATCTACTTACATGTTACTTGTAGGTAGCACATCTCAAAGTTCCTGGGATGCTCAAGGCTTTCTTATGAATATAGAGCAGTCAACATTGACAAAGGAGAACAGTTCACTTCAGGTATTATGTTTGACTTTTTGCTAGTCATTCACCTTTATTGAATTTCTTTGTCAGAAGTACCAAAGGCTTATCTTGAAATGCAATTATGTGTTGATAAAAGAAGATGCAGATAATGAATTCCAAAAAGCTCATTCCTTGTGGTGCGCCTGGAATATGTTAGCAGATGCTTAAATTGCACCTGAATATTGGCTTTTTTTTTAATTTCTCCTGAGATAATTAACTATTGTCTGCTTAACTAGACATAGATATAGTAGCAACTACCATAATTTGTTACAATAAGCACATTAGATGTGATTGACAGTTCAATATTATGGTTCTTCCTAGTCTATGTAAGCCCTTTTAGGTGAAGCTGTTTGACTTAATTTTTTAATGATTAAAAAAAGCATTTGATTGTTTTGGAAAAACTTATAACACTAGCTTGTATGGATTATACCTCATGATTTTTATAGTAATGGGCAGAACTAGCAGCTATTTCCCTGAAGGGTAAGAATAAGTTGTTTGATTGTTTCTGATCAGTGTGTCTCAATGTCTGTGGGTTCTACAACCCCAGGAACTTTCATGAGGCTACCATATCTGTCTTAAGTTCTTTATTTTGCCGGTACCAATAAGATTTCATCTTTCCCATTTTTATCCATAGGGTATCCTTTTCTCAGCTTATTATGTTACATCGTTGCTAACATTTTTTGCTACTTGGTTCTAACATTTTTAGTTGAATTATCAAGTATTTAGAAAATCATAACTCGTACTTCTTGGCTCTTTCAGTACAGAAACATGAGGGAGATTAAGAATATTTTGAAGGATACCGAGCAAAGAGCTAAGAGAGTTGGCGTGTATTACCAATTGCTCTCCATTTGTGCTTTATACACTACTTATATATAGTGACGGTCATAGTTTAAATACAATCTGTAAGATAGTGAAATGATATATAACATATTGCTTACCGGTAATTTTCGGTTGTCGATGACAAGGTTCTTCAATAATCGACAATAAAGGTGGACAAGGACTAGGATGAGTTTGAACAGAGTAGTTTGAAAGCATTTTGTATTTTTCAGTATTCTATATACAAACAATGAAAATGTAATGTGAAGTAATGGATATCTTGTTTGTATTAGATTTTTTAACAATATAATTCATGCAATTCTATTTGATAATTGATTGTTTATTTTTAGTTGTCTATTATCATGTTAATGGGTTAGAGGAAATTATAGATATAACTTATTTATGAAAACTAGGTTAACACTGGAAATGTATTAGCATACTGGCCATTGGGAAAAAGTACTTTAGCGGCGACTGAACTTTGTCACAATAACAAATAAAATTTGTGGCAACTAAATTCGCCACTAAAGGTCATTTATTTGTGGTGAGTACAATTGCTGCTTAAGCTCAAATAGTATTTGTGGCGATAATAACACTACGGGAAATTTGACTTTTAACGACCATGTCTTGACGAAGGAATGCGAATTTGATATTTATAACGACTAAATTATTTTCCGGTCGGCAAAATCAATTTTCTGCTCATCAATAGCGAGGGGAAAATACCCGATCTTAAGCAAGTATGATTTTCAGTCGCTAAAACTAGATAGGATAAAATAAAAAAAAACTAAAAAGAAGCGCCAATTCTTTCCCTCAAATTTTCCCAACCCGCCCCTCCAAATAAAACATAAAAAGCCCTAGACACAAGCAAAACTGCCGATGCAAATCTCTTTGCCTACTCCTTACTCTCTCATCGCCATCACCCAAGATGCCATCTCTAGCATTCGCCTTTCTTTCGGAAATTTGGGTCTTTTGTTTGATTTGC
>MU727230.1:149429-187073 GCA_026770625.1 Nicotiana glauca
AGAATCAATCTCACTAAGTCAGCATAGCTTGCACAAGGACCAAATATTGAGCGAAGTGTAGAAATCTATTATATAAATCATAGTGTATATTTTTGGTATTAACTAGTGATGAGCTATATGCATAGTAACTAGTTAATTACATAGTACTATGGTGACTTCATAACGAGTTTAGTTTCGATTGTTATGTCATTGGTTTCTTTTTCTGTTTAGCGGTTGGTATGGTCTCCATTAGTTTAGATTCATAACTCTCTATACTATATTGGAGTTGTCATAGTCTAAACCCTTGATAAGCCCGTTCAGGCTTCGGAGCGTGGATGTTCGACAATAATACTCAAAATTCTTTTTTATCAATTTATAATCAAGGTGTTCCATAGTGATAATTCTCCAAGTATTTGTAATTAGGTTGCCAATTAGAAGCATGTTAATATCATTCGCAATGCGTAAAGACTGTGTGAAGATGGATTTACGTGAAATTAAATGTTTTTATAGTTTGTATTAATTAGCGAACTTTGATCTTGATCAACGTGTATTGAATACTTTCTTGGTAACTGCAGGGTTAGAGTAACTTGAGTTGGATATGTGTATTTCATATATTTGCTACATGTACTTTGATATTAAAAGTCTTACCGGGGAGCTTCATCTCCAATGAATTTCCTGCTTTGCTGGTAATGTTTCTTTGTTGTAAATCTTTTAGAACACGTGCACACTTGATACACATACCAGCTAATAGTTTTTTGTTTTAGATGTATTACATATTTTGAGGAAAACTATCTTAGGAATGAGAGTTGTAGTTTACGAAACTAAAATGGACATTTAAAGATATTTCAATTTTTATCAAGAGACAGACTTGTATACATCAATACATTCTAGAAATTATAGGGTGACAGTCCTGAATCACTTATGAGCTCCTTAGCTTTAGATTTTAGTTTTAGAATCATTACTAACTTTGTAGCTACTTGCAGATAAATGGAGAAAAAAAATTTCGGAATTGTGTTGTGATAATCTGATTTTCTTTTTCAATAACTCAAAAACTTATAGCAGGTGCTTTTAGCTTTTAAAAACTGACCAGTCTTCCAAAATCTTTCTCTACCCTATATCATGTAAGCTTGTAATCTCTTTCTTTATTTTCTCTATCTCCAACAAGATGTTTTATGGCGTATGCAAATTTCATGTTCTAAGTAAATATGCTGGTTGTGAACCTCCAAGGTTGTTTCCTATGGCATAAACTAAATGAATATTGAATATATACACCTTTACAGTTATTAGAAATTAGTTTGTGATGAAGATTGAATTGAGTATAAAATAAGAAAAACATTAGTGGAGTTTGTATCCATGACTTTTCAAATAAATATGGTGCATAGCTGATGAAAATTTGAGTCTTCAACTGGTAAATTTTGGGCTCCTATAGGCTGGTATATTTTAGAGTTCAAACTATTATAAGGATGGTCCTCATTTTATACAACATATGGGAAGATTGATGCCTTTGGCAAGCTGATTGAGTTTTTTTTTTGTTGCAGGGACAGTTGCAAGAGAAGCTGGTTCAGTACGATAGAGCTAAACTTAAACTCCAACCTCCTTATCCAACAGGTAATTTTTTAAAAATTTTTAAAAGCATCCTCCTTCAGCCAGTTTTTTTCTTTTTGGGAGGTTCATATATTCTTGATTGTTTGAGTGTAAGAAAGAAAAGGGTGAAAATAAAATAAAGTGGATCAAGAAGACTCATATGATTGACCCTAACTTGTTAAGTTTGGGATTGAATCACAGTTAATGTCGTAATATATGTTCACAGTTGCAAACTGATATCACGATAAAAATTTGTATTAGAACTATATAGTGACAGTTTGATTTTGTAGAATATTCATCTCTAGAAAATGTAATTCTTCTTGGTACATTGTTTTAACATTGTTCTTTTGACAGATCAAGATTTTGAAGTTTGAAGAATCTATCTAGGAAGAAAGTATAGAGCAAGTATAAGCAGCAACCGAAAATGTTGAAGATCAAGTTGAAGCACGGGACATGTTTTATATTTTTTATAGTTATTTAAAGATATTTTTATTTGTAATGCTACAGTGTCAATACAATTCTGAATGGTACATTTTTGGTAATGTAAGGTTTTAGCTCTTGTAACTATCTATGAAATTTGTTATGATTATTGTTGATTTCGTATTTTTTCATATTTGTGCAAGTGTAACGTTTATGAAAGAAGGATTAGTATTTTTTTTATGTATCTTTACAGTAATTACGATATAATGATCAGATGCACTTTTAACGACTGGATAAAGTTGTTCTAATGAAAGAATTTCTCGACCGCAATAATAATTAGCGAAGGGAAAATTTGGTCGCTAAAATTAGGGAGAACGACCGGATTTTTTGTCCTCGCTAAATGTCTTTTAACGACCGGGCTGAAATCCGGTCGTAAACTTTTAACGTCGAAGCTTTTAACGACCGGCCACGACCGGATGTTTTACGGTCGTTAATGACTAATCGCGACCGGATCAGGACTTTCAACGACCAAATTTCCCCTCGCTAAAAGCCTTTTTTCCTGTAGTGTAATCGCCACTAAAAATCATTCATGAGCGGCGACCTGCTCAAAAATACATTTTGTGAAACTTTTTTGTAGCGTATTTATTTACTATTTGTGGCGATTAAAGTCGTTACTAATGTATACATTTTGTGGCGACTGCTCATAGTCGTCGCCAAAAACTTTCAGTTATGGTTGTCCTTGTAGCAACCCAATTGTCGCTGCTATAAACCTTTAGTGGTGACTATCATGCAACTTGTAGCGACTAAAGTCGCTGATAAAAGTTGGATTTCTTGTAGTGTCTAAATCAAAGATAATTCAATGGTAAAAAGATCTGGGGTATTGATTTCCCCAATTGCTAGTTTACTTCTTAACTCTTTTGCTACAATCTCGCCATAATACTCTATGAGGATTATGAGCTATGGATTACCGCAATTATCTCTTGATCAATTACGATAATTTATTAGAGCATTTTCTCGAACTACTCTAGCTGATACTTTATGCAGCTCTGAATTATCCCACCAAAGTTTCGTTATCTTTAATCCTGCTTTAAGTTCAAGTAATGAATTTTTTCAATTATCCAAAAGGGGTGTTGTTCAATAGCAGTCTAACCTAGTATTCTTTCTCAAGCAATACAAGGCAATTAGACATGATTTTCAATAGCAGTCTAACCTAGTATTCTTTCTCAAGCAATACAAGGCAATTAGACACGATTAATCAAGGGCCCATTCAATTAATCGCCATACAAAATATATATAGTTAAATAATCATATAATAAATCCGGCTCGATTATAACAAAATTCAGTCAAAGCTTCATTTAACAATTGGTTCTATTAACCTTAGATTAAACGTTTAGCTACTCATAGTAAAGCAAGATAAAACCATTAAATTATTCGTAATTCGCAAATAATGATAACAAGAAGAAGATTGAAAAACTCTAATGGTGTCTTAATCTTCTTACACTTGTTCTTGCTCCCAATTCATTTTAAAAACATGCTTAACCTTCACTTGGGCGAGTTATATAGGGTTAGGATAAGTTTGCCACGATTTACACTTTGACCCTTAAACTTCTTGGCTTCCTCCAGATCTACCGCGGTCGCGGCACAACCGCGGCATGACCGCTGTGGTTTGCAAACATTCTATTTTTTGCCTTCTTTCACCGCGTTCCAGCCGCGGTCCTACTGTGGTCGCGGTGGGCTGTTGCCCGACTTTTCTTTACCTTTTCTTGCTCGTTTTCATCCGGGTTCTTCTCGATTAGCCTTGTATCTACATATTTGACCCCAAAACATTCTATATTCTCCTCCTGACTCAGAGTAGTTCTTGCAAGGCATAAAAACCTCAATTAGAGCATTTTGTTATTATTTAGCACTTAAAACATCAATAAAGTATTGTTAACTTAGAGCATAAATAGCATCTAAATCGTATAATATAGTCTACTATCAAAAATCCAGATTGAAAAATTCAAGCTTGTTGGTTTGGTTTGGTTTATAGATTTAAAAATCCGATATCATTTGTTTGGTTTAGTTATTGAAAAATCTGAACCAACTCGACCTCGATCTGTACACCCCTACTAATACCCAATCAATTTAAAATATATTTTACACAAATACATTGGAAGATTAATTTTTGTTTTTGTTGTTGAGAAAATGGTGTTCACATGCTATAGTACTGGATGATAAAAGACCATGAAAAGATTAAAAGGATTCACGTGCTATAGTAGGTAATCAGAAGACCATGCACATGCACGCATGCAATTTGTTCTTGTACCTTGAGCCTAGGAGGGCCCTCAATTAAAAAATATCTTTAATTTAATTCCCCATTTCATCTTCAACCCTTTGTTATTAGAAGCCTTTATCATAAACGTTGGTCATGCAAGCAGGACAGAGCTACATAGTATTAATAGAGTTCAATTAAATTCCCTTCGTTACGATGTCGAATCCTCTTGACCATGCAAGGTTATACTTGTAGGTTCAAATCTTAATATTTTTTTTGATTCGCCTTATTAAAATTTCTCGCTCGGCCGTGCATGCAACGCCTCACTTATCACTTTCATTTTCAATAACCTGCTGAATTTACTACTGGCATACTGTAAACAAGGGGCGCTTTAAACTTGGTGATGATTTGAGGCTACTGTATTTCTGGCAAGCAGGTTAATTAAAGTAACAGATAAACAGTATTATAACTATTTGTACTGATGGCTGTGCAGTGAACACTCAATTTATGTCAAAAAAAGTGAAATGTGAATCCATAAGGGGTCGTTTGGTACGAGGTATAAGAAGGTATAAGGGTGATATAAAAATTTAATACCACCTTAATAAACTGTTTGGTTAGTAAACTAGGTATAAGTTATCCCGGTGTTAATTTACACTGGAATAACTTATACCTTATAAAAGGTGGGGTAATTAACACCGGTATAAATTATACCTTCTTCTTATAAATTATGCAATTGTCATTCTTAATACAACATACCAAACAAAGAATAAACAAGAATACCAAAATAACTAATCCCAACATAACTTATCCCAATATAACTTATACCGGCATAACTTATACCAGTATAAATTCCAACCAAACAACCCCTGAGAGTAAAACGAATTAGCTCTTTTCCTTGTTGGGACACTGGATAATCACTGCTTGAGGCGGTGAGAGGGTTGGGGGTGGCAGGTATAGTTGTATTTCATTATTTGGATAATGCAACCATCGTGGAAGTAGGAGGAGATTCAATGTTAACCTTAAATTGACAACAGAAAATACTAAAATTTAGAAGGATTCCTTCAATTCTTCTTAATCTCAAGATAAAGAAAAACAACTTTCCAAGATATTAGAGAATAGTACACTTTAATTAGTCTTTTTTCACGGTGGTGAAAGTACAAGGGGGGTGAATTGTATATTTTTAATCTTAATTTCTATTAGTTGACTGGTTCTTCAATTAGTTGACTAGATGCAATAACCTAACATTTATAATAGCAGAATATAAAACGCAAAAAGTAAGTGCGGGAATTAAAGACACTAGAATTTTATATTGGTTCGGATTCAATGTGAATCTTAGTTCAGTCCCCTTGGGTTGCAAGGGAGTTCTCTTTAGTAAATGCGTTTCCTCGAGTATAATGGAATTGACGTGATAGCTCAGTTCCTATAACACTCGTTTCTTTTGATATAATGCCTCACTAGTGTTATACTCTCCTCTTTCTCTGACTTGTTACACAACAGGTTTCAAAGAACTATAATATTTGGTTGCAGTAAAATAAAGAGAGGCTTTTTGGTTTGATCAAAGTATATCTGTTTAAGGATTGATGTTGAGTATAAATACTTTGGTGAAGACCGTTTGCTGATGAGACTTGACAACCCAAGAGATTTGATCATTGGAAAGAGATCGATTATTTCCAAGAATAAGATTGCTTGCCGTTGCTCTTCTTTAATGGAAGGAAATTAACAGCTTTCCTTCTACAATTGTTAGTGATGAGGGTTTACTCCTTGATTTTTGGTCCTTCCGAAATTAGCCACTTAGCAACTCTTCTTTCAGAATCTTTCAATGCTTTTTGACTGCTTCAATCTTCCGAATTTGAATGTGCTGGTCTTGATTAATGCCTTAAGTTTAGGCTTGCTTGATTCTTTCCCTCGCAATCTTTGTTGATTGATTACCTTCCTTAAGCATCCAGATTTGCTGACTGATTCGTAATCTTTGCTAATTGATTCGTTTCCTTAAGCAGCCAGATCGACTCATGCAATCTTGTTCTTCCTTAAGTAGCTCCTTGATTCCTTGTTCTTATGTAATTATTTTCCTGCATAGATATATTATTTGCATCATTAAAATTAGATCTAACAATCTCCCCTTTTTTGATGATGACAAAATAATATATATGCTTAAACACCAGTTGACTTCCCTGTGTTTTACTTCCCCTCAATGTACGCAGTTTGATAGGTTCATGGTACTCCCCCTCAGTTCATGCAGTTGACTATTCTTTGGTTAGAGTCGACTCCTGCCATAGAGGATGCCACACAGTCGACTATGCAGATACAAAATGACTATACTTACATACCTGTACAGATACAACATATACTCTTCTATACAACATATATTCTTCTCCCCCTTTTTGGCATCAGCAAAGAGGGAACAAACTAAGAACTGAACAGAATATATAGCAATTAAACAGCAGAGTTATAGTCCAAAAAAACACAAAAAATAGAAATTATTCAATGGCTGAGATAACAGCCCAAAAACAGCACAACAAAAAAAATTATCTTAAGTAACTACATTAACGACGCAGAAAATAAGTACGAGTGTTACAGATGGCCTCCTTCAATTGTTTAAAGCTAGCATTGGTTGATATGCTCACTCCATCCAACCTGTCATGAATCTCCCTGAAAGCTTTGACAGCACTCTCCCTAACTATGAGAACAACAACTCTTAATCTTTGACACATCAGACCCTGTTTCCTTGGAGATGGCATGAATGTCACTAATAGTAGACTGAGTGGCTGTGAGGAGATTTTTGATTTTAGAGAGTTGAGTATCAATGGCACGAATCTTTTCACTAAGGTCACAATCACCAGGGCTAGGATGAGAGGCAGAAGGTTTAGGTTTAGGCTCTATATGAGCATGCTTTGCTTCGCCTTCGTGCTTCTTAACCCAGGAGCCCTTCACACTCACATATCCCATACTTGCAAAGGCTTTCGAGTTGTAAGACTTGGAAATAGTGATGAAGGGATAATCGGAAAGGGATATTTGATGAGCTTCCAAAATGTGAGTGATGGCCATGCCATAGGGTAGACTGGTGGGATCTTCAGCACTCTCAATCATGAAATTAATGACCTAGGAGGATAACTTTATTTTGAGTTTGTTCACAAGGCAGTATACTAAGAAAGTGTCTCGTTGAGAGAAGGTGGAAAAGCAACTAGTGTGGGGAAGCAGAGTAGTTGCTACAATGTGGGCCAGAACTCGAGTTTCGAAGCTAACATCACTGGGACCTAACTGGTTAGAAAGGGAATCAGAGGGACACTCAGCAATACAGTATTTGTCTTGATCAAAAGAAATTTCAAAATCAACGGGCCAGGTGTTTTTGAAAAGCATAGGAAAACCAAAACATCGACACTGAAAGAGCAAATCAAACAGGGCATAATCAAGAAAAAATGTGCTTACCTGGCACTACGGATTCCAAGCTGTCAGGTTTACTAGAACGGAGATTGGCATAAAAAATCTTTACCATGGGCTCATAGACCATGGGCGGAGGAATAGAGAGGAACTTAGCACACCCTTGATGAACAAAGAGGTTTTTGACCTTACAATTTAGGGCTTTCATGTCGTCAATGTCGATTACACTTCCATGAGCGATAGGCTTGTGCTTTATAGCCACGAAGAAATCCCTATTTGGAGAATCCCAGAAATTTAGTTGGATTCTAGAGAGACAAAAAAATTTGTGACGACCCGGCCCGTCGTCACATGAGTTACCGCCCCGTTTCACCCATTTTCTGCTTCCTTATGTTTCATTATAGGAATTGGGTGAATGGGTTGAATTGTATTGGTTTTAGATGAATATGAGACACTTAGTCTCTTAAAGGAAGACTTGTTTTGGAAAAGTCAACCGGATGTTAACTATTGAATTAGAGGGTTTGGATGTGATTTATGGCGATTTGATTAGCTTCGGGGGGATGATTTGTGACTTAGAAGTGTGATCAGAATTGATTTTGGAGGTCCGGTATAGAATTAGGTTTGAACTGGCGAAGTTAGTATTTTGGCGAATTCCGGTTGATAGGTGAGATTTTGATCCCAGGGCCGAAATGGAATTTCGAGAGTTGTTGTAGCTTCGTCAGGTGATTTTGGATGTGTGTGAAAAATTTTAGGTCATTCGGAGGTATTTTGGTCGGGTTTTTAATCAAATGCGCATTTCAGAAGTTTTTGAGAAACTTAGGCTTGAATTCGGTGAGAATTGATTATTTTAGCATTTTTATATGTGTTTTGATGATTAGAACAAGTTTGAATGATGTTTTAGGATGTGTTGGTACTTTTGGTTGAGGTCCCGGGGCCTCGAGGTGATTTCAGATGGCCATCGGGATGATTTTAGACTTGGTGAAATTCTGAAGTTTGCTGGTATCTGGTGTTTCCGCATCTGCGGAAGAAGGGTCGCATATGCGATTCCTCTGATGCGAGATATGGGTCGCAGGTGCGAGTTCCTGAGGAAGGGGCAGTTTCCACAGGTGCAGGTGTGGAGCCGCATCTGCGGTGCCGCAGATGCGGTAGAAAGGTCGCATAAGTGAAAAGGCGTGGATTTAGTATTTCCGCAGAAGCGGACAATCATCCGCAGATGCGAGGTACGCATATGCGGATAGAGGACCGCAGAAGCGGTGGTGGGATCAATGAAGATCAGCAGAAGCGGAATTTTAACTGCAGAAGCGGTAGCCGCAGATGCGGTAATGGAACCGCAGATGCGAAAATCACTGTTCTCGGAAGGGTTTTTAAAGCTCATTTTATTCCGCGAGCATAAGTCCATTTCCACCATTTTTGATCGACCTTGAGAGCTCTTGGGCAGAATTTGAAGGGAATTTTGACTAGGTGTGATTGGAGGTAAGTTCCTTGGCCTAAATACTTGAATTAATGGTAGAATCTACATGGAAATTTATGGAAATTCATCAAAAGAAGGTAAAGCTAGGGCTTGAAAATTTGGTATTTTAAAGTTGAATTTGAGGGGTCAAATAGACTCCGATTTTGGTAAGTTTGATATGTATAGACTCGTGGCGATATAAGGAATCCAGTGATGTTAATTTTCTAATTTTTCGAGAAGTGGGCCCGGGCTCAGGTTTTGCCAATTTCGATATTTTTTGAGTCTTTTCGATTGGGTTGTGTTCCCTTAACCTATTGTAACATATTCCTTGTGGTTTTGATCAGATTCGACACTCTGGAGGTTGATTTGTGATGCAAGGGCATAGCGAGCTAGGAATTTGGCCGGCTTGAGGTGAGTAATGGTTATAAATGATGTTCTGAGGGTTTGAAACCCCGGATTTGCATAACGTAGTGCTATGTTGAAGTGAAACACACACTTCATGATGAGCGTGGGGTCCATCACTATTGAGGATTTGGACTTGGTCCATTCCGATTGATGATTCTACTATATTTCTGACTGGGATTTAATTGGTGTCATTATAGTCTGGGCTAGTTGCCATGTTTGGGGCCTTGTGTCGACCTGTAGAAATCTTAGGTGCAATTTTACATAATTGACCTCACTTTACTTGTTAAAATCATACCCTCAGTCATGTTTCTAACTGTTTAATTAATATGAACCGACTTTGAAATAGCTAAACCAAGAGGAGAGTAATATGTGGGCTGGGATCCCTATCTTATCTTAGTATGCCCGAGAGGCTGAGTTATATTGACTGAGAGGCATTGAGAACCCAATAGTGAGGGTATTTGATAAGTTATGGATCGGATTGCACGCCGCAGCATTATATTTATACGGATTAGGCTGCACCGCTGCAGCAGTATATTATTATTGTATCGGGCTGCATGCCGCAATAGTATATTTATACGAATCGGACTGCATGCCGCGGTAGTATAGCGTTTGGGCTGTGGGAGACCCTCCGGAGTCTGCACACCCCAGTGAGCGCAGTCAACTATTATTATTGGATCGAGCTACACGCAACAACAGTATATATATATATATATATATATATATATATATATATATATATATATGGATCGGGCTGCACGCAGCAGCAGTATGTTATATGGATCGGGCTACACGTCGCAGATGCATAAATATGACTTCGGTTATTGTGAGGAATAAATGAGTTGAGTACTGGCTTAAAGGATTTTACCTGACTTCTTCATTTAGTTACTGTGTAAATGTTCTTACTGCTTTGATATAGAACTGCTTAGTGCTTTTTACCAGATTTCTTTCCGTCAGTCATTATTTATTGCTATTACTTACTGAGTCGGAGTACTCACATTATTCCCTGCACCATGTGTGCAGATATAGGTATTCCTGAGGCATAGATTGAGCTGTCTCTGCTGTTCAGAGCCCACCGGAGTCATTGACGTAGCTGCATGGCATCCGCAGACCCGATTTCTCCCTCTATCCTCTTTACTTTCAGTACTTTAGATTATCTTTTGTTTAGGCTATTTCTCAAACTTGTATTAGAGGCTCTTGGCTCGTGACACCAGATCGGTGGGTTCTGTAGTGATGCTATTACATTTTTCCGCACATTGTATCCATTGTTTCAGACTTATATTCCTATTAAATTGTTATTTAAATGCTGTTAATTAGTAAAGAACTCTATATGAGGGATCGAGAGTGTTATATTGGTCGGGCATGCCTAGCATTGTGTTGGGCGCAATCACGACCGAGGTTGGGGTCGTGACAAGTTGGTATCAGAGCCTAGATTACTAGGTCTCGCGAGTCATGGGCCTGGCTCAGGTGGTTTCAGCCACCACAGCAGCAGCAGCTACTTTAGAGGCTGGGGGAGGCAATCAGCCCCCGCTGTTCGCACACCTGCGCAGGTAGTGCAGGGATTACAGACTCCTGAAACACCTCCAGCTTAGCCAGTTGCTCCAGTGTAGGAGTTCAGGGTTCCAATTATGTCCGGGGACGAGCAGCGTCGCCTCGAGAGGTTTGGTAGACTCTAACCTCCGACATTTGGTGGAGCTGAGGGCGAGGATGCCCAGGGTTTTCTTGACAGGTGTCAGCGTATTCTCTGTACAGCGGGGATCCTTGAGTCCAGCGGTATGGCTTTTACTATTTTTCAGTTTATCGAAGCTGCCTTCACTTGGTGGGAGGTGTATGAGTGGCGTATGCCGGTTGGTTAAACACCTTTGACTTGGAAGGAGTTCTCCACTCTCTTCTTGGAGAAGTATGTACCGCAGTCCCGCAGAGAGGAACTGCGCAGATAGTTTAAGGGGCTAAGATAGTGAGATATGACAGTGACTCAATATGAGATGAGATTTTCTGAGTTGTCTCGGCATGCAGTTTCGTTGGTTTCGACGGATCGTGAGCGTATCCAGAGGTTTGTTTATGGTCTCAACTACCCTCTTCGTATTCTTATGACTAGAGAGAGAGTGTTGGGTGCTTCATTTGAGGAGGTGGTTTCGAGATATTGAGTAGGTTCGCTGTTAGGATCGAGATGAGAGGTAGTCCAAGGGGCCTCGAGGTTTTGGTAGTTACAATGGCACTCCTTCGAGGGGCCAGTTCCAGTAGGGTCGGGGTCGTTCTTTCAGGCCCTCTCAGTTAGCCTGTCCCGAGTATCGTGGGGCATCTTTAGGTCGTGGTTATCATGGTTCTCAGCAGAATCATCCATCTCTCAGCGTTCTTCCAGCATAGAGTTCATCTCGTGCTCCATCTGCTTAAGGTTCTTCCAGGCCGAGTGCATTAGCTAGACACTCTGGCACGAGGGGTTCCTTTCAGTCCCAGTTCCCAGCACCCAGGAGTTGCTATGAGTGTGGAGAGTTTGGGCATATACGGAGGGAGTGTCCTCGTCGTGCTGCTAGCTCATCTCAGCAGAGGGGTCAGCCCTCATCTTCTGGTCCAATTTCTTCGGCACCCATACCGCCAGCTAGGGGTGAGAGTCATGCAGCCAGGGGCCACCCCAGAGGTACAGGTCGATCAGGTTGTGGTCAGGCCCGCTTTTATGCTCTTCAGGGTAGGACATATGCTATTGCTTTGGATGTTTTTATCACAGGTATTATTCCAGTCTACCACAGGGATGCCTCAATCTTATTTGATCCCGGTTCCACCTATTCCTATGTGTCTTCATATTTTGCTCATCTTTTGGATACGACCCGAGGGTGTCTTACTTTACCTGTTCATGTATCTACCCTGGTGGGTGATACTATTATTGTAGACCATGTATATCGGTCGTGTTTGGTGACTATTGGGGGTCTGGAGACCTGAGTTGATCTATTACTATTAAGCATGGTGGATTTTGATGTTATTCTGGGCATGAACTGGTTATCTTCGTGTCATGCTATTCTGGACTGTCATGCTAAGACATTCACTCTGGCTATACCGGGTGTACCGAGGATCGAGTGGCATGGTGTGAGTGACTATGTCCCTAGTAGGGTGATTTCATTCCTAAAAGCCCAATGCATGGTTGGGAAGGGTTGTTTTTCGTATTTGGCATTTGTGAGGGATGTTAGAGCCGAGACTCCTAGCATTGATTATGTCCCAGTTATAGGGGAGTTTCCTGATATTTTTCCTGCAGACCTGCCGGACATGCCACCAGACAGGGACATTGATTTTGGTATTCACTTGGTGCCGGGCACCCATCCCATTTCTATTCCTCCGTATTATATGGCACCAGCGGAGTTGAAAGAATTGAAAGATCAGCTTCATGAACTCCAAGATAAGGGGTTCATTCGGCTAGTGTGTCACCGTGTGATGCACCGGTTCTATTTGTGAAGAAGAAGGATGGCACCATGAGAATGTGAATTGACTACAGGCAATTGAACAAAGTAACAGTGAAGAACAAGTATCCTCTGCCTCGTACTGATGATTTATTTGACCAGCTTAAGGGGCCAGGGTATTCTCCAAGATTGATCTCCATTCAGGCTATCCCAGTTGAAGATCAGGGATTCAGATATTATGAAGACTGCTTTCAGGACTAGATATGGGCACTATGTGTTTCTTGTTATGTCCTTTGGGCTGACTAGTGCCCCAGCAACGTTCATGCATTTGATGAACAGTGTATTTCAGCCATATCTGGATTCATTTGTTATTGTCTTTATTGATGATATTCTGGTGTACTCGCGTAGCCAGGAGGAGCACGCACAACATTTGCGAGTTGTATTGCAGAGATTGAGGGAGGAGAAGCTTCATGCAAAGTTCTCCAAGTGTGAGTTCTGGCTCAGCTCAGTAGCTTTCTTGGGGCACGTGGTGTCCAACGAGGGTATTCAGGTCGACCCAAAGATGATATAGGCAGTGCAGAGTTGGCCTAGACCGACCTCAGCCACAGAGATTCGTAGTTTCCTAAGGTTGGCGGGTTATTATCGCCGGTTCGTTTAGGGATTTTTCCTCTATGGCATCGCCCTTGACCAAGTTGACTAAGAAGGGTGCTCCATTTGTATGGTCGGACGAGTGCGAGGAGAGCTTTCATAAGCTAAATACAGCTTTGACCACGGCTCCAGTATTGGTTTTGCACTCAGCTGCAGGTTTTTATACTATATATTATGATGCTTCGAGAGTTGGGATCGGATGTGTATTGATGCAGGAGGGTAGAGTTATTGCTTATGCTTCTCGTAAGTTGAAGCCACACGAGAATAACTACCCTGTACATGATTTGGAGTTGGCTGCTATAGCTCATGCTTTGAAGATTTGGAGGCACTACTTGTATGGTGTATCTTATGAGGTATACACTGATCATCGCAGTCTTCAGCATTTGTTCAAGCATAGGGACCTTAATTTGAGGCAGCGGAGGTGGCTAGAGTTGCTTAAGGACTATGATATTACCATTCTGTATCACCCGAGGAAGGCCAATGTAGTGGCCGATGCTTTGAGCCGAAAGGCGGTTAGTATAGGAAGTTTGGCATACATTCCAGTTGGGGAGAGGCCCTTTGCAGTTGATGTCTAGGCTTTGGCCAATCGGATGGTAAGATTAGATATTTTGGAGCGTAGTCGGATGTTGGTTTGTGTGGTTTCTCGATCTTCCTTGTATGATCGCATCAGAGAGCGCCAGTATGATGATCCACATTTGCTTGTCCTTAAGGATAGGGCCCATCATGATGATGCTAGAGATGTGACCATTTATGAGGATGGTGCGTTGCGGATGCAGGGCTGGATTTGTGTGCCTAATGTGGATGGGATTCGGGAGTTGATATTGGAGGAGGCCCACAGCTCGCGGTATTCCATTCATCTGGGTGCTGCAAAGATGTACCAGGATTTGTGGCAGCATTATTGGTGGAGGAGGATGAAGAAGGATATTATAGGGTTTGTAGCTTGGTGTCTCAACTGTCAGCAGGTAAAGTACGAGCATCAGAGGCAAGGTGGTGTACTTCAGCGGATGATTATTCCCGAGTGGAAGTAGGAAAGGATTACTATGGATTTTATGAGTGGTCTCCCTCGGACTTTGAAGAAGTTCGATTCGATTTGGGTGATTATGGATCGGCTGACCAAGTCCGCGCACATCATTCCAGTATGTACTACCTATTCTTCGGAGCGGCTGGCAGGGATCTTTATCCGGGAGATTGTCCGATTGCATGGGGTTCCAGTGTCTATTTTCTCAGATAGGGGTACTCAGTTCACTTCTCAGTTCTGTAGGACATTTCAGCGAGAGTTGGGTACACAGGTGGAGTTGAGCACAGCGTTTCATCCTCAGATGGATGGGCAGTCCGAGCGTACTATTAAGATATTGGAGGATATGTTGCGTGCCTGTGTCATTGATTTTGGAGGTTTTTGGGATGATTTTTTGCTGGTTGTAGAGTTTGCCTACAACAACAGTTATCAGTCGAGCATTCAGATGGCTCCGTATGAAGCGTTGTACGAAGGCGGTGTAGATCTCCTGTTGGATGGTTCGATCCCGGCGAGGCTAGGTTATTGAGGACAAAGATGGTTTAGGATGATTTAGAGAAGGTGAAGCTGATTCAGGAGAGGCTTCGTACAGCATAGTCGCGCCAGAAGAGTTATGCGAACCGGAAGGTTTGGGATTTGTCATATATGGTGGGTGAGAAGGTCTTGCTGAAGGTTTCGCCCATGAAGGGTGTAATGCGGTTTTGAAAGAAAGGGAAGCTGAGTCCACGATTTATTGGATGTTTTGAGATACTTAGGAGGATTGGGGAGGTGGTGAGCTTGCCTTGCCACCCAGCTTGTCAAGCGTGCATCCGGTATTTCATGTATCTATGCTCCGAAAGTATGTTGGGGACCCGTCTCATGTATTGGATTTCAGCACCGTTCAATTGGATGATGACTTGACCTATGATATGGAGTCAGTGGCTATTTTGGGTCATCAGGTTCGAAAGTTGAGATCAAAGGATATAGCTTCGGTAAAGGTGCAGTGGAGAGGCCGGCCCGTGGAGGAGGCTACTTGGGAGACCGAGCGGGAGATGCGGAGTAGATATTCTCACCTGTTTGTGGCTCCAAGTATGTTTCTTGACCCGCTCGAGGACGAGCGTTTGTTTTAGTTGGAAGGATGTGACGACCCGGCCCATCGTCACATGAGTTACCGCCCCGTTTCCCCCATTTTCTGCTTCCTTATGTTTCATTATATGAGTCTTGGATGAATGAGTTGAATTGGATTGGTTTTAGATGGAAATAAGACACTTAGTCTATTAAAGGAAGGCTTATTTTGGAAAAGTCAATCAGATGTTGACTATTGAGTTAGAGGGTTTGGATGTGATTTCCGGCGATTTGATTAGCTTCGGGGGATGATTTGTGACTTAGAAGTGTGATCTGAATTGATTTTGGAGGTCTGATATAGAATTAGGGTTGAATTGGCGAAGTTAGAATTTTGGCGAATTCCGGTTGATAGGTGAGATTTTGATCCGAGGGTCGAAATGGAATTCCGAGAGTTGTTGTAGCTTTGTTAGGTGATTTTGGACGTGTGTGCAAAATTTCAGGTCATTCGGAGGTGTTTTGGTCTGGTTTTTAATCAAATGCGCATTTCGGAAGTTTTTGAGAAACTTAGGCTTGAATTCGGTGAGAATTGATGATTTTAGCATTGTTAGATATGTTTTGATGATTGGAACAAGTTTGAATGATGTTTTAGGATATGTTGGTTCTTTTGGTTGAGGTCTCGGGGGCCTCGGGGTGATTTCGGATGGCCATCGGAATGATTTTAGACTTGGTGAAATTCTGAAGTTTTCTGGTATCTGGTGTTTCCGCATCTGCGGAAGAAGGGCCGCATATGCGGTTCCACAGATGCGAGATAGGGGTCGGAGGTGCGAGGTCCTAAGGAAGGGGCAATTTCCGCAGATGCGGGCATGGAGTTGCATCTGCAGTGCCGCAGATGCGGTAGAAAGGTCGCAGAAGCGAAAAGGCGTGGCTTTAGTATTTTCGCAGAAGCGGACAATCATCCGCAGAGGCGAGGTCCGCATATGTGGATAGAGGACCACAGAAGCGGTGTTGGGATTCATGGTTATAAATAATGTTGGCCGGCTTGAGGTGAGTAATGGTTATAAATAATGTTCTGAGGGTTTGAAACCCCGAATTTGCACAACGTAGTGCTATGTTGAGGTGAGACACACGCTGCATGATAGCATGGGGTCCATTACTACTGGGGATTTGGAGTTGGTCCATTCCGATTGATGATTCTACTGTATTTCTGACTGGGATTTAATTGATGTCATTATAGTCTGGGCTAGTTTCCATGTTTGGGGCCTTGTGCCGACCTGTAGAAACCTTAGGGGCAATTTTACATAATTGACCTCACTTTACTTGTTAAAATCATACCCTCAGTCATGTTTCTAACTGTTTAATATAATATGAACCAACTTTGAAATAGCTAAACCCAAAGGAGAGTAATATGTGGGATGGGATCCCTATCTTATCTTAGTATGCCCGAGAGGCTGAGTTATATTGACTGAGAGGCATTGAGAACCCAATAATGAGGGTATTTGATAAGTTATGGATCGGATTGCACGCCGCAACATTATATTTATACGGATTAGGCAGCACCGCTGCAGCAGTATATTATTATTGGATCGAGCTGCATGCCGCAACAGTATATTTATACGGATCGGACTGGACGCTGCAGTAGTATAGCGCTTGGGCTGTAGGAGACCCTCCGGAGTCTGCACACCCCCAGTGAGCGCAATCGACTATTATTATTAGATCGGACTGCACGCCGCAGCAGTATGTGTGTGTGTGTGTGTATATATATAAATATATATAAATATATATATATTGATCGGGCTGCATGCCGCAGTAGTATGCTATATGGATCGGGCTGCACGCCGCAGTGGCATAATTATGATTTCAGTTATTGTGAGGAATAAATGAGTTTACTGGCTTAAAGGATTGTACCTGACTTCTTCATTTAGTTACTATTTAAATGTTCTTACTGCATTGATATAGAACTGCTTAGTGCTTTTTACGAGATTTCTTTCCGTCAGTCATTATTTATTACTATTTCTCCCTGAGTCGGAGTACTCACATTACTCCCTGCACCATGTGTGCAGATATATGTATTCTTGAGGCGTAGATTGAGCTGTCTCTGTTGTTCAGATCCCACCGGAGTCATCGAGGTAGCTGCATGGCGTCCGCAGACCTGATTTCTCCCTCTATCCTCTTTACTTTCAGTACTTTAGATTATCTTTTGTTTAGGCTGTTTCTCAGACTTGTATTAGAGGTTCTTGGATCGTGACACCAGATCGGTGGGTTTTGTAGCGATGCTATTACGTTTTTCCGCACATTGTATCCACTGTTGCAGACTTATATTCCTGTTAAATTTATGTTTAAACTCTGTTAATTGGTAAAGAACTCTATATGAGGGATATAGAGTGTTGTATTGGACGGGCTTGCCTAGTGTTGTGTTGAGCGCCATCACGACCAGGGTTGGGGTCGTGACAAAATCAATCCTGGATTTCTTTAGTGTAGCAGAAATAGGGGGTCTTCCATGGTCGTCTTCCTAGAGCTTTTTTTCCTATGTTTTCAGAGTGGTCAGAGAAATCTCCCTGTGAAGAGGCGAAACCGTCAGAGTGGTCGGACCCTAGGTCTACTTTTTCTGGGGGCATGAGAGGGGGTTTTGCTTTTGAGTGGGTACTTTTTCTCGTGGAAGTAGAGGGATTTTTGGGTTGTTTAGCCATTGAAGGAAAGTGGTTTGATCGGAGCTTTGGAGAATGGTTTTCTAAAGGAAAGATATGAAAGTGAGTGAAAAGGGTTCTCCGACTTAAGATGAGAGCCTTCTGACAGTTGAGTACAGAAAATGAAAAGGCGTCAGTTGAAGGGACGTGATGATTGGCTTTCCAACTTTGAACAAAGAACTGATGTGAAAGAAGAGAAAAAGAGAGAAAAAAAATGGAGGCGTAATTAATGCATGAGTAAAGTACAATAATTACCTCTATAAAAATATTTGTAGTACACATAGGTCCTATAGGTTATTAGTTAAGCAAGTAATGCCAAGTAATTTTCTTAAACACAAAATCTATCCTCTAATATGGCTTAGTAAAAATATTTGCTAACTGATCAATAGTTCCAACAAAAGATATTTCAATGTCTCCCTTAAGAACATGATCTCTAATAAAGTGATGCTTGATATCTATATACTTTGCCCTAGAATGATGCACAGGATTTTTTTGAAAGACAAATAGCACTTGAATTATCACAAAAAATTTGTATATGTTTAAAAGAGAGTTCATAGTCACCCAGTTGATAGGACATCCACAGTAATTGTGCACAACATTGTCTGATGGCAATGTATTTAGCTTCAGTAGTAGATAATGCAACTGATGCTTGTTTTTTACTATTCCATATTATTAATGCTTTTCCAAGTAATTGATATGTACCACTCGTGCTTTTTCTATCTTCCTTATCACCTACAAGATCATCATCTGAAAAACCTTCTAATTTAAAAGAGTTAGAGCGAGGATACCATAGTCCATAAGTTAAAATCCCAATGAGATATCGAATGATTCTTTTTACTGCAATTAGATGAGATTCCCTAGGAGGTGACTGAATCCTGGCACACTTACACACACTAATCATAATATCTTGTCGACTTGCCGTCAGATATAATAATGATCCAATCCTTCCACGATATTTAGTTTCATCAACAGGGATTCCCTATTTGTCTTTGTCTAGATTTGTTAAGGGACTCATTGGTGTGCCAATGGATTTTTCATTGCTCATGCCAAATTTTTGAATCGGTTCCTTTATGTATTTGGTCTGCCATATAAAGGTTCCTTCTTCAGATTGTTGAATTTGGAGTCTAATAAAGAAAGTTAGCTCTCTCATCATACTCATTTCGAATTCGCTTTGCATAAGATTTGAAAATTCCTTGCACATAATAGGGTTAGAACTACCAAATATAATATCATCAACATAAATCTGAATAATGAGGTTAACTTTTGATGATCTTTTAATAAACAAGGTAGTGTCTACTTGACCTCTTGTGAAGCCATGATCAATAAGAAAGGAACTAATTCTATCATACCAAGCACGTGGAGCTTGCTTTAGTCCATATAGTGCCTTAGTGATCTTGTATACATGGTAGGGAAACTTTGAATCTACAAACCATGCGGTTGTTTAACGTATACTTCTTCCTAAATAAATCCGTTCAAAAAAGCAATTTTGACATCTATCTAAAACAACCTAAATCCTTTAAATAATGCGTATGCCAGAAGAATTCGTATAGATTCTAAGCGAGCTATTGGAGCAAAGGTTTCGTCATAGTCAACTCCTTCCTGTTGTGAGTATCCCTGAGCAACTAGTCTGGCTTTATTTCTTACGACCTTTCCATCCTCATTCAATTTGTTTCTAAAGACCCTCTTTGTTCCGATTAAAGAAATATTTTCAGGTTTGAGCACGTAAATTAAAGTGAGACAAAAAGGAGGTTTTAAGGCCTCATAACATATAATTTAGATGTAAAATAAGTGATGACCTTTTGGGTCATCACATTCACACCCCCAACAAGTATCTAAGTCTTTATCCAAAAGCGATGCTCCTTCGTGGCTCCCATAGCATTGCAAAAGAAAGGGTTGATTCTCAGTAAATTCTGAAGCCCAGATGTGTTACCTTTTTTCAATATAAGGTTGCACAATTTGTAAAAACACTCACTATTGTCACCTTTCACCATTTACAACATTCTCTAACTATATTGTGTGAAATACCATCACTTACATATTCATTTTTTTGATATGGTTACTAATAGGGGCAGAGGGAGAGTAGGAGATATGGGTTCGACCGAACCTAGTGGCTTTGATGCAAACCATGTATATGTCTTAAGAGATTCATTGAATATTTATAAATGATTAATTTAGAATCCAGTAAATTAAAAAATTTAGAATCTCGAACCCACATGCTTCAAATCTTGGCTCTGCCTCTGTCGGCGGACTAGATGCATGCTACAGGTTCAACATAACTCACAATTTATGTTTAGAACCTATATATGGGTGAAAAAACCAAGTATAGATAAGAGTTAACACTACAGAAACAAGAGTTTCAATGATAATTAATATTTCGTGCCAATCTCTTTAATCGTCATTCGTCACTAAAAGTAAATGCCAAGTCGCCACAATAGATTTCAGGTAGGTACCTGCTCGAAGTAGTGATATATAGTTCACCGTTGATACTTACTTTTGTTGGCGATTAGAGGTCACCACAGAATATTGCTTCTGAAAACTTTATTTCTTGTAGTATAAGCATGTATTTCAAAATGCATAATCTCAAGGCTCAACTTAGAATTCGCATTATCAAAATCTTGAATCTACCACCTGTTAGATCTAATTTTAATGATGAAAATAATATATATGTGCAGGAAATCAATTACAGAAGAATAAGGAATCAAGGAGCTACTCAAGAAAGAAAAAAATTGCACGAGTAGATCTGGATGCTTAAGGAAAGGAATCAATCAGCAAAGATTACGAATCAGTCATCAAATATGGATGATTAAGGAAGGTAGTCAATCAGCAAAAATTGTGATGGAAAGAATCAAACAAGCCTAAACTTAAGGCATTAATCAAGACCAACACATTCAAATTTGGAAGATTGAGGCAGTCAAAAAGCATCGAAAGATTCTGTAAGAAGAGTTACTGAGCGGCTAATTTCGGAAGGACCAAGAATCAAGGAGTAAACCCTCATCAATAACAACTATAGAAGAAAGCTGTTAATTTCCTCCCATCAAGGAAGAGCAACGGCAAGCAATCTTATTTTCGGAAAGAATCAATCTCTTTCCAAGGATCAAATATCTTGGGTTATCAAGTCTTATCAGCAAACGGTTTTCACCAAAGTATTTATACTCAACATCAAGCCTTAGAATATACTTTGATCGAGCAAAAAATGCTCTCTTTATTCTACTGCAAACAAACATTGTAGTTCTTTGAGAACTGCCGTGTAACAAGTCAGAGAAAGAGGAGAGTATAATACTGGTGAGGCATTATATCAAAAGAGACGAGTGTTATAGGAACTAAGCTATCACGTCAATTCCATTACACTTGAAGAAACGCATGTACTAAAGATAACTCCCTTGCAACCCAAGGGGACTGGACTAGGATTCACATTGAATCCAAACCAGTATAAAAACTCTAGTGTCTTTAATTCCTACACTTACTTTTTGCATTTTATATTTTGCTATTATAACTGTTAGGTTATTGCATCTAGTCAACTAATTGAAGAACCAGTCAACTAATAGAGATTAAGATTAAAAAATATACATTTCAACCCCCTCTTGTACTTTCAATTGGTATCAGAGCAAGGCTCACATTCTATCTTTGCTTAACAACTTGTGAGAAAAGATCATGGCAAATCAAGTCATCATATGAGCTCTCATCTAGGAAGGAACTTTATAAGTTAGACCACAATACTTCAATGGTCAACATTTTTCTCACTGGAAGGTGCGCATGGAGATCTTTGCCAAGGCTTATGACGTTAAAGTTTGTAGAGTCATCAAAACGGAAAACTATCCCCTACCTGCTACTACTCCACCACTTGTTGATCCTGAAGATATAGATTCATATACAAAAGAGTAAATTAAAGTGGCACAAGTTAACAATAAAGTAAGAAATCTGCTTCACAATGCTATAAGTGGTGAAGAATATGAGAAAATCTGTAGGGTTGATACAACCAAAGATATGTGGGATAAGCTTGAGGTTACATATAAAGGAACCAACAAAGTAAAGGAAACACATATCAACATGTTGGTTCATGATTACGAACTCTTCTCAATGAAAGAAGGAGAATCTATTGAAGAGATGTTTGTTGGGTTCAGCAAAATAATTAGCGATCTAAAGGCATTTGGCAAGCCATATACCAGTGGTGACCAAGTCAGAAAAATTCTCAGAAGCCTGCTAACCACTTGGAAAACCAAAGTAGTCATGCTTGAATATCAGGATCTAAACAAACCTTCATATGATAAATTGCGAGGAGAACTCATAGCTCTTGAAAGGACGCATCTCAAGAAAACTAGTCAAGAAGAGAAAAAGAAGATAGTCACATTCAAAACTTCAACTGAAATAGCTGAACATGAAATTAACGATGATCCTGATGCTCTACAAGAAGAAATTTCTATGCTATCAAGAAACATGGATGGGTTAATGAGAAGATTCAGAAATAAAAAGAAAGGAAGAATTCCGCCCAGACAATCCAGTAAATACAACGAATAGGACAAGAATGATGGAAATGTTATGAGTGTGGAAGATTTGGACACATTCAAGCTGAGTGCCCAGAACTAAAAAGAAAAATTTCTAGAGGCTTTAACAAGAACAAATCTTCTGGAAGTTGGAGTGATGAAGACAGTTCAAAACACGAAGAGATAGCAAATCTTTGTTTCATTACGATTCTGGAAAATGAGATAAATAAATCATCAGGATGTTGGACATATAAGGACACATCAAATGACAAAGGCAAAGATGAAAATGAAAACTGTTTCATGGCACGAGGTGAAACAAGTGAGGTAAGATCTTATAACTGTGAAAAATGCAATGAATTGCAAGATATTCTTGATTTAACTTTGAAAGAGGCTCAGAAAATGATGAACGAGCTTAAGAGACTAAATAAAGAAGTTAAATACTGGAAACTCAAACATGAAGTATATGAAATTGAAAAAGAAGTACTTCAAGAAGAGTTTGAGGAATTGCAAATGCAGCTTAATGGCATGTGCAAATCCACCAGTCACAGTTCTGTCAGGTCAAACTAAACGACTTACAAGTCAACTGGAAAAGGACCAGCCAGAACAAATTCTACTAGTACTAACACTAATGAAAGACCTAAAGGTAGGTCCAAAGTTACGTGTCACTACTATAACAAAAGTGGACACAAATATTCTTTTTGTCGCTTTCGTAAAGCAAACTTGTCAGGATGGGTTTGGAAACCAAAAAAACAATTCTGAATCTAGCAATACTAACCCTCCAGGACCCAAGCAAGCTTGGGTACCTAAAACAAAGTAATCACTATGTTTTACAGGAACACCACAGAATAAGCCGCAAAGAAAAATGGTACCTATATAGTGCATGTTCTAGTAACATGAAAGGTGACAAAAACCTGTTCAAATAAGTTACAAAAATTGATGGAGGAAGTGTTAAGTTTGGGGACGACTCAAAAGGTAAAATAATTGGTACTGAAACAATTCCCTTTAATAAAAATTGTGATATCACTGAAGTGTATCTCGTCGATGGATTCAACTACAATCTCCTGAGCATAAGTCAACTATGTGAATTAGGATATGAGGTAAATTTTAAGAAAATAGGTTGTGCTATTGAAGACGAATTAGGTAAAATAGTTCTTCCTGGTAGAAGGTATGGAAATATTTATATCCTTGATTGTTTTAAAAAGATAGATGGTCATATTTGCTTATCATCCATGTCTGATGATCCATGGTTATGGCATTGGAAACTTGGTCATGCTAGCATGCATTTGATAGAAAAATTGTCCAAACATGAGTTAGTTGTTGGCTTACCCAAACTAAATTTTTCTAGAACTCATATCTGTGATGCATGTCAAATTGGTAAGCAGACTAGAAACTCTTTCAAAAATAAAGATATTGTATCTACTTTTAAACCTTTGCAATTGCTTCATATGGATTTATTTAGGCTTACTAGAACTACTAGTATAGGAGGAAAGAGGTATGCCTTTGTTATTGTTGATGATTATTCACGTTTAAGTTAGGTAATTTTCTTATCCCATAAGGATGAAGCATTAAGAAATTTTGAAGTTTTCTGGAAAAAGGTTGAAAGAAAAAAGGGATATCTAATCTCAACAATTCAGAGTGATCATGGAGGAAAATTTGAAAGTGGAGCATTTGAATATTTCTGTAATGACCATGGATACACTCATAATTTCTCTGCACCACGATCACCACAATAGAATGTGGTTGTAGAAAGAAAGAAAAGAACCCTCCAAGATATGGCAAGAACCATGCTACTAGATCATTCACTGCTAAATCATTTTTGGGCAGAAGGTGTAAGTACAGCATGTCACATTCTCAATCGTTGTCTCATAAGACCCATTCTGAAGAAGGCTCCCTATGAATTATGGAAAGGTAAGCGTCCTAATATCAATTACTTTCATCCCTTCGAAAGTAAGTTTTTTATTCACAATAACGGTAC
Source organism: Nicotiana glauca (assembly GCA_026770625.1). Lineage (NCBI taxonomy): Eukaryota > Viridiplantae > Streptophyta > Magnoliopsida > Solanales > Solanaceae > Nicotiana > Nicotiana glauca. The sequence goes on from MU727230.1 coordinate 174,124, forward strand.
GGGCAACCTTGGTAAATTCAAATCGAGAAGTGATGAAGGTATTTTTCTGGGCTAGTCATTAAATAGTAGATCTTTTAGAGTCTATAATAAAGGCGCATTATGTGTGGAAGAATCTGTACATGTTATATTTGATGAAAATAATCCCTTGGTCGAGAAAGGAATTACTGCAGGTAATGAAGATCATGCTCAAAAAACTCAGGAGACAAGCAAATCTCAAGAGTCGACTGATATATCTACTATGATAGAGTCAACTAAGGAAACCATCAGTACTTTACCAGATTGTCCAATCAAGTCGACTACTAATGTAGTGCTCCCAAATGAATGGAGAAGCGAGCCTGAATATCCTAAAATATTCATCATATAGGATCCAAATGAAGGAATGAAAACCAGAGGAGCTCTTAAAAATATAGCAAATGTTGAATAAATCTCTCAAGTTGAACAAAAGAAGATAGAGGAAGCTCTAAAAGATTCTAGCTGGTTTCAAGAAATGCATGAAGAGTTAGATCAGTTCAGTATAAATCAGGTGTGGAATTTGATATCCGAAAAGCTATTATGTGAAAATCTGTGAAAAATGATGACTTTTGCTTTTAAAATGAATTTAGGTTGACTTCGGTCAACATTTTGGGCCAATGGACCCGGACCCGTGATTTGACGGTACCGGAGAGTCCGTAGGAAAATATGAGATTTGGGCATATGCCCGAAATTGAATTCTGAGGTCCCAAGCCCGAGAAATTAATTTTTGAAGAAAATCGTTTAACTGAAATTTTTAGAGTTTTTGAAAATTTGAATGTAATTAAATTTGATGGTATCAGGCCCGTATTTTGGTTCCAGAGACCGGTGCAGGTCTTATATGTGATTTAAGTTGAGCTTGTAAAATTTGGTAGGAAACTGACTTGAAATGATGTAAATCGGACCTTCAATTGTTAAAATTTGAACTTGTTCATGAGATTTTTCTTTGATTTTGATGCTAAAATTCATTATTATTGATGTTATTTTGATGATGATCGCACGAACAAGTCCGTATGATATTTTTGAACTTGCGTGCATGTTTGGTTTGGAGCCGCTCGGGTGTGTTTTGGATAGGCCACAGAGTGAAATTTATACTTAGAAAATTGCTGGTATGTTGCAGGTAATTATGTCGCAAATGCAAAGACCCCAGGTCCAGCATTACCTCGCAAATGTGAGGTACACTTCGCAAATTTGAAGTCTTCAGTATGTGCCAATTGTCGCAAATGTGACATTCCCATCGCAAAAGTGAGTTTGCAATTGCGAACATCCAATCGCAAATACGAAGAAAATCGGTTTCTTATGGGTTCGCAATTACGAACCCTGGTCGTAATTGCGACATCAGAGACCTCCTAAAATGAATTTCAGATGGGATTTCAACCATTTTTACAACCTTTTCAAAATCTAAACACCTTTGGGCGATTCTTCAAAGACAACTACTCTTCCAAATCATTTATAAGTCAATTCTAACTCATTTCTTTCAATCTAATCCATTGTTTTACATGATTTTAACTCAAAATCAAGGGTTTTCATAGGGGAAATTGGGTGTTTTGGGTAGAACTTATGATTTTTGAATTTTAAGGATTTGGACCTCGATTTGATATCCGATTTCAAAACAAATTATATATTTGGGTTCGTGGGTGAATGGGTAATCTGGTTTTGGTTTAAACCTCAGGTTTTGACCATGTGGGCCCGGGGTCAATTTTTGACTTTTTGGGAAAAACTTTAAAAAACCTATTTTCATGCATTAGCATTGATTCATTTAGCATTTATTGATATAGTTAAGTAACTTCTGACTAGATACAAGCGAATTGATGGTGGAATTAAGAGGTAAAGCAGTAGTTGAGGCTTGAATTGTGTTCGTGGCATCGAGGTAAGTGTTTGGTCTAACCTTAACTTGAGGGATTAGGGTTTGTGTCCTATGTTCTATGTGTTAATTGTTGAGTATGATGTATCGACATGGTGACGAGTATCTATACGTTGGTATCAAGCATGCCCGTGAGTCTTATACTATGTTTAATGTGACTTCGTTTTGTATTGTTCATGTCTTATCTGATGATTTCTATTGTTGAACAAGGCTTGTGGAAGTAATATTGGTGAATGAACATTGAAGAGCATTGGCTCAAGTGGTAAAATAAATTATGGAAGTATTATTGACAATTGAAAATTATATAGCATTGACTCAAGTTGTGAATTGAGTTGTGAAGAAAATGTGAAACAGAGAAGAGGATTATGATATTGTCTCCCTTGCCGGGACGTTGTTGCTTTTAATGCTATCTCCCTTGTAGGGATATTATTACTTTTGATATTGTTTCCCTTGCCTTTCCCTAAATTGCTTGTGATTGGTGCTTGGGTGAGGAAGAGTGTAAAGTACGAAGGATGATACCGTGCATGATATTTGTGAAAGAGTGTTAATGCACGAAGGGTGATGTCGTGCCGCATGATATACAATTCCGTGCCTTTATATGAGTGATAATGCATGAAGGACCATTTAGTGCCATGATTATGTGAGGTAAAATCACGAAGGGTGATGCCTTACTGATTATATTGATTTTTATGGTGAGGACAAGAGTAAAAGCACGAAGGGTGATGTCGTGCACTTGTCCTTCATTTTCCTGATTCTTGCTGATAATTGAGTTATGGTGTTCTTTACGTTTATTTACTGGTCTTCTATTGTTACTTAATTTATTGTGATGTTATTGATTCCCTTGCCCCAAATTGCTTGTGATTATTGCTTGGGTGAGGAAGAGTGTAAAGTACGAAGGGTAATGTCGTGCATGATATTTGTGGGAGAGTGTTAAAGCACGAAGGGTGATGCCGTGCATGTTATTTGTGAGAAAGTGTTAAAGCACGAAGGGTAATGCCATGCACTTGTCTTTGAATTCCTGATTTTTATTAATAACTGAGTTATGGTTTCTCTTATACTTCCCACTAGGAGAGAGAGAGAGAGAGAGAGAGAGAGAGAGAGAGAGAGAGAGAGAGAGAGAGAGAGAGAGTAAGGAGGCTCATTTAGGTACTCGTTTAGCCTATTCGACTTCAGAAGGCTAAGGAGACAGGGAGCGAGATTTCCTTTCAGGATGCGGCTAATGTGGCCAGGAGGGTTGAGATGGTTCTATCACAGGGGGGTTGTCAAGGGTCTGACAAGATTCTTCGTCATTCAAGAAGATTTAGTGACGCCTCGTCTGGAGGCAGGGATTCTTTTGGTAGAGGCCATCCTCCTAGACCTTTTCGGTCGGCACTTCAGGTTTCTCACGATGCTTCAGGTGGTCGTGGTTCTCATATGCAGTATTTTGATCAGTAGTCCTACAGTGCACCACCAGTTCCTATTAGTGCACCACTGCTCCAGAGCTTTCTGGGTAGTCATTCGGGTCGTCAGGGTCAGCAGTCTCAGCAGCTGAGAGCTTGTTATACTTGTGGCGATATGGGACATATTGCTAGATTTTGCCCTCGAGCATCGAGCAACTCTCAGCATCAAGATTTTGTGCCATGTTAAAGCATCAAGTGTTCCACAGCGTGCTCAGCATCAGGATTTTGTGCCATGGTTCAAGCACCAAATGTTCCACAGCCCGCTCAGCTAGCTAGAGGTGGAGGTAGATGTGCCAGATGTGGAGGTAGATGTGCTAGAGGTGGAAGTAGAGGTATTAGAGGTGGAGGTCAGGCCGCTAGAAGTGGAGGCCAACCAGCAGCAGGCCATCCCAGAGATATAGTTCAGAGTGGTGGGCCCAGTCCCGATGTTATGCTCTTCCAGCCAAGCCTGAGGCTGTGGCTTCCAATGCAGTTATCACAGGTACTATTCTGGTTTGTAGTAGAGATGCTTCAGTTCTATTTGATCCAGGATCTACATACTCCGATGTGTCATCTTATTTTGTACCGTATCTGGTCATGCCTAGTGATTCCTTGAGTGCCCTTGTATATATGTGTACACCGGTGGGTGATTCTATTGTGGTAGATCGTGTCCATCATTCATGTATAGTTGTGATTGGAGGTCTTGAGACTCGTGTAGATTTGTTACTTTTGGATATGGTTGATTTTGATGTCATATTGGGGATGGACCCGTTATCACCTTACCACGCTATCTTGGACTGTCATGCCAAGACTGTGACCTTAGCCTTGTTGGGGTTGCCTTATTTAGAGTGGAGAGGGACTCCTAGTCATTCTACCCTTAGTGCGATCTCATATATGAAGGCTCGGCGTATGGTCGAGAAGGGGTGTTTGGCCTATTTGGCATATGCTCGTGATTCTAGTGCTGAAGTTCCATCTATGGATTCTGTGCCTGTTTTTTGTGAGTTTCCTGAGGTTTTCCTTAAGATCTTCCGGGTATGCCACCCGATAGGGATATTGACTTCTGCATTGATTTAGCTCCGGGCACTCAGTCCATTTCTATTATGCTGTATTGTATGGCCCCACCTGAGTTGAAAGAATTGAAAGAGCAGTTGCAAGACTTGATTGATAAGGGCTTTATTAGACCTAGTGTCTCTCCTTAGGGTGCGCCGATGTTGTTTGTTAAGAAGAAGGATGGATCAATGAGAATGTCTATAGATTACTGGCATTTGAACAAGGTTACCATCAAGAATGAGTATCCATTGCCGATGATTGATGATTTGTTTGATCAGCTTCAGGGTGCCAAGGTATTTTTGAAAATTGACTTGAGATCTGGCTACCATCAATTGAGGATTAGGGAATCTGATGTCCCTAAGATAGTTTTCCGCACTCGATACGGGCATTATGAGTTCATGGTAATGTCATTTGGGTAGACAAATGTCCCAGCAACTTTCATGGATTTGATGAATCGAGTGTTTAAGCCTTACTTGGATTCATTCGTGATAGTCTTCATTGATGATATTTTGATTTATTCCCGTAGCTGGGAGGAGCATGTGCAGTATCTGAGAGTTGTTATTTAGACTTTCAGAGATAATCAGTTGTATGCTAAGTTTTTTAAGTACGAGTTTTGGTTGGGATCAGTTGCTTTCTTGGGTCATATTGTATCAGCATAGAGTATTCAGGTAGACCCGAAGAAGATTGAGGCAGTCAAGGACTGGCCTAGACCCGCATCAGCTATAGTGATCCGGAATTTCTTAGGTTTGGCGGATTATTACTGTTGGTTTATGGAGGGGTTCTAATCTATTACAGCCCCGATGACCAGTTTGAACCATAAGGGTGCCCAGTTTAGGCGGTCAGACGAGTGTGAGGTGAGCTTTCAGAAGCTCAAGACAGCTTTGACTACGGTGTCGGTGTTGGTTTTGCCCACAGGTTTAGGACCATATATAGTTTATTGTGATGCATCTTGTATTAGACTTAGTGCAATATTGATGCAGGATGGAAAGGTCATTGCTTATGCTTTGCGACAATTGAAGAGTCATGAGAAGAGTTATCCAGTTCATGATTTGGAGTTAGCAACTATTGTTCACGCGCTAAATATTTAGAGGCACCATTTATATGGCGTGTCATGTGAGGTGTTCACGGATCACAAGAGTTAGCAATAAATTTTCAAGTAGAAGGAGCTAAATTTGAGGCAGTGAAGGTTGTTGGAGCTACTGAAGGACTACGATATCACCATCTTATATCATCCGAGGAAGGCCAATGTAGTGGCCGATGGTTTGAGTAGGAAGTCAGTTAGTATGGGCAGTCTTGCGTATATTCTAGTTGGTAAGAGACCGCTTGCTTTGGATGTTGAGGCTTTGGACAATCAGTTTGTGAGGTTGGATTTCTCTGAGCCTAGTCGTGTGTTAGCTTGCACAGTCGCTCATTCTTCATTATTGGAGCGTATTCGAGATCGGTAATATGATGATCCGCATTTGTGTTTCCCAAAGGACATGGTGCAGCATGATGGTGCCAAGCAGGTCACAGTTGGGGATGATAGAGTGTTGAGGATGCAAGTCGTATTTGTGTGCCTAATGTGGATGGACTTTGAGAGTTTATTCTAGAAGAGGCCTATAGTTCCCGATACTCTATTCATCTGGCGCCACTAAAATGTATCAAAATTTATGGCAATGCTATTGGTGGATGAGGATGAAGAAGGATATTATTGTGTATGTCGCTCGGTGTTTGAATTGTCAACAGGTAAAGTACGAGCATCAGAGACCTGGTAGTTTGTTTCAGAGGATTGAGCTTCCCAAGTGGAAGTGGGAGGGTATCACTATGGACTTTGTTTTTGGACTCCCACGGACTCAGATGAAGTTTGATGCAGTGTGGGTTATTGTTGATAGGCTGACCAAGTCACCACATTTCATTCCTGTGGCAATCTCCTATTTCTCGGAGAAGTTAGCTGAGATCTATATCCGATAGATTGTTCGTCTTCATGGTGTGCCCGTGTCTATAATTTTTGATTAAGGTACACAGTTTACTTCACATTTCTGGAGGGCATTTCAGTGTGAGTTATACATCTGGGTCAAGTTGAGCACAGTATTTCATCCTCAGACAGACGGGCAGTCCGAGCGTACTATTCAGATTTTGGAGAATATGCTCCGAGCTTGTGTTATTGACTTTGGAGGCTCGTGGGATTAGTTTTTGCCTTTAGTGGAGTTTGCCTACAACAACAGTCACCAGTCGAGCATTCAGATGGCTCCTTATGAGGCTTTATATGGTAGGCGGTATCAGTCGCCGGTTGGGTGGTATGAGCCGGGAGAGGCTCAGTTGTTGGGTGTGAATATAGTGCAGAATGCCTTGGACATGTTCAGGATCATTATGGATAGGCTTCGTACAGCTCAGTCCAGGAAAAAGAGTTATGCTGACCGTAAGGTTCGTGATGTGGCATTCATGGTCGGTGAACGAGTTTTGCTTCGGGTGTTGCCTATGAAGGGCGTGGTGAGATTTGGAAAGAAGGGCAAGCTTAGCCCTAGGTTCATTGCCTCGTTTGAGATTCTTGATCGAGTGGGAGAGGTGGCTTACAGACTTGCGTTGCCGCCGAGCTTATCAGCCGTGCATCCAGTATTTCATGTGTCCATGCTTCGGAAGTATCACGGCAATCCACCCCACATGTTAGATTTTAGCACTTTCCAGTTAGACAAGGACTTGTCCTATGAGGAGGAGCCGGTAACTATTCTAGACCGGCAGGTTCATCAGTTGAGATCAAAGAGTTTCCCTTTGTTCGTGTTCAGTCGAGAGGTTAGCCTGTTGAGGCATCGACATGGGAGTCTGAGTTCGATATGCGGAGCCGTTATCCCCTTTTTTCTCCGACTCAGGTACTTCCTTCTTATGTCTGTTCGAGGACTAACGTTTGTTTTTGGTCATCACTTGTTTTAGAATTAAATTCTGTGTTCTGAGGCCTTAAAACCTCCTTTTTGTCTCACTTCGATTTGTGTGCTCAGTTCAGGCGTGTATCTGAAAAGCTATTATGTGAAAATCTGTGAAAAATGATGAATTTTGCTTTAAAAATAAATTTAGGTTGACTTCGGTCAATATTTTGGTTAAATCGACCCGGTCCCGGAATCGGACCCGGACCCATGATTTGACGATCCCGGAGGGTCCGTACAAAAATATGGGGCTTGGGCGTATATCCGGAATAAAATTCCGGGGTCCCAAGCCCTAGAAATGAATTTTTGAAGAAAATTATTTAACTGAAATTTTTAAAGTTTTTAGAAATTTGAATGTAACTGAATTCAATGGTATCAGACCCGTATTTTTGTTCCGGAGCTCGGTACAGGTCTTATTTGTGATTTAAGTTGATCTTGTAAAATTTGGTAGGAAACAGACTTGAAATGATGTGAATCGGATCTTTGGTTTTTAAAATTTGGACTTAGGAGTTCATGAGATTTTTTTTAATATTTTGATGCTAAATTCACAGTTATTGATGTTATTTGGATGATTTGATCGCACAAGCAAGCACATATGATGTTTTTGGACTTGCGTGCATGTTTGGTTTGGAGCCCTGAGGGCTCGGGTGAGTTTTGGATAGGCCACGGAGTGAAATTTGGACTTAGGAAATTGCTGGAATGTTGCAGGTCCGCTGGCTTCGCAATTGCGAAGCCTGGCCCACAAATGCGAGAATTATGTCGCAAATGTGAAGAGCCCATGTCCAGCATTACCTCGCAAATGCGAGGTACACTTTGCAAATACGAAGTCTTCAGTATGTGCCAGTTGTCGCAAGTGCAATCGCAAATACGAAGAAAACAGATTTCTTAAGGGTTCGCAATTGCAACATCAGAGACCTGCTAAAATGAATTTCAAACGGGATTTCAGCCATTTTTACGATATTTTCAAAACCAAAACACCTTTGGGTGATTTTTCAAAGGCAACTACTCTTCCAAATCATTTGTAAGTCAATTCTAACTCATTTCTTTCAATCTAATCCATCTTTTTAAATGATTTCAACTCAAAATCAAGGGTTTTCATAGGGGAAATTAAGTGTTTTGGGTAGAACTTAAGATTTTCAAATTTTGAAAATTTGGACCTTAATTTGACGTTCAATTTCAAAAGAAGTTATATATTTGGGTTCGTGGGTGAATGGGTAATCGGGTTTTGGTTCGAACATCGGGTTTTGACCATATGGGCCCGGGGTCGATTTTTGACTTTTTGGGAAAAACTTTTAAAAATTTATTTTCATGCATTAGAATTGATTCATTTAGCATTTGTTGATATATTTAAGTAACATGGGCTAGATACCAGTGAATTGGTGGTAGAATTAAGAGGTAAAGCGTTAGTTGAGGCTTGAATTGTGTTCGTGGCATCTAGGTAAGTGTTTGGTCTAACTTTAGCTTGAGGGATTAGGAGTTGTGTCGTATGTGCTATGTGTTAATTGTTGAGTACAACTTATAGGCACAGTGACGAGTATCTATATATTGGTGTCAAGCATGCCTATGAGTCTTATACTCTGATTAATGTAACTCTGTTTTGTATTGTTCATGCCTTATGTGATGATTTCTATTGTTGAACAAGGCTTGTGGAAGTAATATTGGTGAATGAACATTGAATAGTGTTGGATCAAGTTGTAAAATGAATTGTGGAAGTGTTATTGACAATTGAACGTTATAGAGCATTGGATCAAGATGTGAATTGAGTTGTGAAGCAAATGTAAAAAGGAGAAGATGATTATGATATTGTCTCCCTTCCCGGGACGTTGTTGCATTTAATGTTATCTCCCTTCCCAGGATGTTATTGCTTTTGATATTGTTTTCCTTGCCGGAATATGATTGTTGTTTTATTGATTCCCTTGCCCCAAATTGCTTGTGATTGTTGCTTAGGTGAGGAAGAGTGTAAATCACGAAGGGGTGTTGCCGTGCATGATACTTGTGAGAGAGTGTTAATGTACGAAGGGTGATGTCGTGCTGCACGATGTACAATTCCGTGCCTTTATATGAGTGATAATGCACGAAAGATCATTCTGTGTCATGATTATGTGAGGTAAAATCACAAAGGGTGATGTCGTGTCGATTATATTGATTTTTATGGTGAGGAAGAGAGTAAAAGCACGATGGGTGATACCGTGCACTTGTCCTTGATTTTTCTGATTCTTGCTGATAATTGAGTTATGGTGTTCTTTACGTTTATTTATTGATTTTTTGTTGCTACTTGATTTTATTGTGATGTTATTGATTCCCTTGTCCCTAATTGCTTGTTATTGTTGCTTGGGTGAGGAAGAGTGTAAAGCACGAAGGGTGATACTGTGCATAATATTTGTGAGAGAGTGTTAAAGCACGAAGGCTGATGCCGTACATGTTATTTGTGAGAGAGTATTAAAGTATGAATGGTGATGTCGTGCACTTGTCTTTGTTCCTGATTTGTATTGATAACTGAGTTACGATTTCTCTACATTTAACTATTGGTTTTCTGTTGATACTTGTTGTTCCCTGCAGCATGATTCCCCCATCTTATCTTTAGTTGTGAAGTTCTGCTTTTATTTTTCCACTGTATACGATTTAACTGTGCAGGTTAATTTTGTAGTTTGGTCTTAGTCTTGTTACTACTTCGCCGAGGTTAGTCTAGGCACTTACCAGCACATGGGGTCGGTTGTGCTTATACTACACTCTGCACTGTGTGCAGATCCCTGTGCTTTAGCGTTTGGAACGCTCTGAGGTTGCTGCCTTCAGTCCAACAGGCGACCCGAGGTAGTCCTACAGGCGTCCGCAGGCCTTGGCGTCTCCTTCTATCTTTTCATTCTATTTCTTTCATGTATTCCAGAGACAGTGTTGCATTAATTTTTCAGACCTTTATTTGTAGTATTCCTAGACAGACTGTGATATTGCGACAACAGTTCTGGTTAGTCTATGTTTAAGGAATTGTATTGGTAATATTTAAATAGTCATATTTTTGTTCTTCCGCTGTTTATATAATGTTGGTTCTTAATTGTTAAAGGATTGACATGTGAAAAAGATAAATAATTTAAATGATTGGCTTGCCTAACTTTTACTAGTAGACGCCATCACGACTCCTAAATGTGAGAAATTCGAGTCGTGGCAGTGAAGGAGCAGTAACTGTTCATACTTAGAAAATTATTTACGCTCTAATATGATACATTTCCAAAATTTTGGGATCATTTATCCCATACAGAAGGTGAAATAATAATCTTATAATCTCGGAATAACCTGTCTTTAACCCAACAAACCCCTTTAACTTTTAATCTCATATTTCTGTGTGAGGAAATTAAAGTAGCAAATGTACAATCGGTATCTTTTTCCTCTTGGTCCTACATGCATGAATTTAAAATGGTCTCTGTTCACACATACTCAAAAATTTGTTGTTATGTATTATACTTTATCTGGCATGCATATATGGTAGGGTCATATTTAAGCAAACTGGGGGACACACCTGAAAGTCCCATGCTCTTCTATACTTGTATATTTGTACTTGCTTTTGTCTATTTCCTTTTTTATCCGTTCAAAAAAGAATGACTGCTTTATAAATTTATAAACAATTTAGCTTAAACTTCCAATTCTATGAGAAACTTTTGTCCACAAATTCTAAAAGTCTTTATTGTTTCTTAAATTTCGTGTCCAGTCAAACAAATTCACATAAATTAAAACGGAGATGAAGTACTATTTAAGGGCCCAAAGTCACAGTTGGTTTATTATTAAAGCAGTTGGCAAGTGCCTAAAACAAAACTAAGGAATCCAAAAGCTAGAAGAGAGGAAGGAGGAGAATACTTGGAATCTGCATCCTCCAATGAACCATCAGCTTCAAATATCAGAGGAAGAAGATGGTTCATCAGAAGAAGAGGAGGATGAAGAGGAAGTTTATGAAGAAAATGGCATTGAGAACTTTCATAGTCATTGCCAAAACCAGCAGTTACAGCAGCTGTCAATGCCAAAATGGGATAATTTCACAACATATAAAGAGGAATTGAACAACGTAACAAAATGTATGAAGCCAAAGAGGGCCAAACAAGATGTGATAGAAGTTCACAGAGGCCGAATTATTCGAGCCACGGGAAGAAAAGACAGGCACAGCAAAGTTTCAACTGCAAAGGGTACGAGAGACAGACGAGTTAGGCTTTCACCAAACACTGCAATTCAGTTCTATGATGTGCAAGATAGGCTTGGCTATGACCGTCCAAGTGAGGCCATTGATTGGTTGATTAAAGAAGCTAAAGCTGCAATTGATTCTCTTGGTGAGTTTCCTAAAATTAATGCCAAAATGCAGTATTCATTTGATCAACTACTAGATAAAAGCTGTATAGAACAGAGTCCAAGACTTAGTCAACAAAATTATGGCATTCCAAATTCTGAATATGGAGTTCAGAACCACCAGCAGGAGGTGAATTATGACATCCCAATTCAGAATGTGAGCTCATTTTCATCAGCGGAAGGTGCCAAGATTCCATTTTTGAGTGAGTTCCAGAGTTACCCACATGGCCATTTTCTCAATTTCCAGTCTTTTCACGAAGACACAATCCTTTCCTCTGGTGATCATCAAGACAGCTTCTTAACCAGTTCAATTCCAATTTATTCCAATTCCAGTTTTGAAATGACTAGACATAAAAGAAGTCTGATTGGGAATGTTGCCAGTTCAAATTCAGGAAATGGAGAGGATTATTCTTCATTCAGTTTATTAGCACATCATTTTCCATCAGTTTTAAGTGAAAACCAGGTCATTTCTCATAGGGAACCCCTTCAGTCCAGCTTTTTCCCTCTAATCAGTGGTGATCCATTCAGCACACAACTTCAGATTATTTCTTCTGATGGTTTGCCAGGGCAGATTTCAAGTGCACCAAGAATTCAAGGGGAAGGGGAGCATGGTACATTTTCTGCTCTTTGACCCACGGCAACTGCATGACTTATTAAGGAAAAATTTTATTTTGTGTCTTATACAACAGACGCTATTTGTATGACTCAACCTTTTTATCTCATAGTTTTGTGAATCCAGAAGTGTGAGATTGGGATCCACAAATTTGTTAGACAAAAAGTAGCCTCGTATAACTAATCTCAATTGTATGAGATACAAAATAAAGCTTCTCTTATCTAAGACTCTCTACTTTCCTTTCCAGAATCTTTTTTTACTTTTTTCAGGAGCTGAAATTTCTGCTGAGTGGACGTAATGCAGAATTTCCTATATTATTATCTTTCCTATATTGGGTGCGAGATGTTTATCCAAATTATATAACCCTCTTGCCTCTAATTAAGCTTCTTTTATTTTTGTAATTTTACCTCAATTGGATGATCAGCACCTCATCAAAATATCCATAATGTAGTAATCTTACTCATTTTTCGGTATGCAAATTAAGGAAAATAACTTATTAAGAGTATTCATAAATAATTTAAATACAATAAATATAAAGACATCAACTTTCGAACCAACAACCTTCCGAACAACTAAACTTTCGAAGCAATAACCTTCCAAACAACTAAACTTTCGAACCCGTAAACTCTATAATTTCTAAACCTGCAAACGTCCAAACACATAAACCTTCGAGCTCATAACTTTGGAACTCGTAAAATTTCAAGCCAGTAAACTGAAAACTGAAAAAACCAGAACAAAAAATATTTTTAAAAAAAATAATTTTTGTGGGGTGT
>MU727231.1:4404-25491 GCA_026770625.1 Nicotiana glauca
CCATTTATTACCTATAAATCATGAAAAACACTAATAAGAGCATTTTGTTATCATATATATCATCAAAACAACATAAGAATGTGATTATTCAAGGTGTGATTATAGTCAAATTCACCTATTATCAATTACCAAAAAAAAAAAAATTAATATGAACCTATAACTTGAAAATTTGAACCCATAAAACTAAAATCTTAGATCTACCTCTGACGAGACCCTCATGTTATTTTTATGCTCCACATGTTCGGTCTTTTCCTTGTTGGAAGAGTTATTAGAGCGTTCTATATTAATTTAGGAAATAAATTATTGTATCGGTCTGCTTTTACATTTGCAATCGACTCAATATTGATTTTCTCAACAATAGACAAAGGAAAGTTAAAAACTTAATTAAAATTTGAAGTAAAGTTTGAACCAAAAACTCCTTATATAAACTCCTTAATATTTGTTGAAATCATTGGAGATAACTAGATTGCAACAAGTTGGTGTGCCCATAAAGATGTGGCGAAAATACCGTATGCGAATATTCTAATCGGTCTTTATCTTTTGGCCTATATATGTGGAAGGTAGGAATGGTGAATCACTTAATACCTCAACCTGCCATCGCTATTTGTAACTACGTTCAATGAACCTAAGTAGTATCGGAGACAGATCTAATATTTTAATTTTATGTGTTCTGAATTTTATAATGAAGATTTCAAGTACTAATAACTATTTTTGGATTACAAGTACTAATTAATAGCTATTTTTACATTTAATATATATACATCTTTAATGAAATTCTTAACGTAATTAAATCAAGAGTTTACTTAGTTCCGTACAGGCGTACACTAACAACATTTTACACCGTCTAGCTAAGGTGATCTATGACAATATATCTGTACGTGTATATTCAGCCTAATATAGTAACCTATATATAAGGTAAATAAACTCATCTATGTTGTTGTGTTACCCCATATTGAGCCCTTGTGTTATGTTATATATTCTCGGGGAGTGTTCTAAGTTGTTTAAGAGAATGTGTTGTTGTTTCCTTATCTTTCTTCGAAATCGTCACTGATCGAAATAGTATATTCGGATTTGAGTTAGATTCAATGTTGAATATGTATACGGTAAAATCATGTACCCTGATTTTGTGGGCTCGAGGGCTCACCTCGAGGATCAGAGGGCTCTCATCGAGTTCGAGAGCAGAACATAAGGATCGAAGATCGTAGTACACGATGAGTACCGAAGCCGAGTGTGACCAACCCCGAGATGGAGCCGTTACGAGTTTATAACAGAATGAGCAAGATTCCCGCCACGTTTCCAAGATCATGGCGTAAATTCATAATAGATTTGTACGAGTTAGTACTAATCCGTACTAGGCGGTTAGACAACTGTCCCAGTAAGATTCCTTACTGTAAATAGAAATATACCTTATTTAGAGTTCCCCTATTGTATAAGGGGACCCCAATCATTTGTAACAATCATCAATCATTGCCAAAAGAATATACTCTCTTACTTTCTTGCTTATTGCTCACCAGAATTGTCCTTTAACTTTGTTGTTCTTACTTTATTGTTCTTGGCCTACCTCGAGGCCACCTTAGCTCGAGGTCGAAACTGGCTTGCGTACTGGTTTGATTTCACTTACTTCCTTTAGTTATACGCTAGATTTCTTGATTATTAATTAGTATTGGACTAAATCACATATGTTTAAAACCATTAACAAGTTTAACTGTTACTCGTATTTTCGAGGTAAACAGTTTGTCGCCCACCGTGGGACTAAAGATAATAGTGGTTATTTCAGTACTAATTTTGATAACACACGTTATTTTCACACTTGTTCTTGTCAAGCCTTTTTTGTTCTCAGAATAAACATGTCAAACTCACAAAATGCACTTGTACACGACGATAATGGTCTTGGATTTCATGGGAAAAACGACAATATAGCTGCTCTGGGAGCCAGTGTACCATCGATTAAACCTGGGGAAGTGCAAAATATGGAACCGGTCGTTGTTAGTTCACACATTGCTTTAAATGCGGATTTAGGCGCAGACCCGGGGGAAGTGTACGCAGGTAAGTCAGATCTGCTGGTCAAAGAACACATGGTATAAGAGACGTGAGAGTCATCCTCCAAGTGATATTCGAAATGCTGCAGCTCAACAGATTGCTATCACTCAGCTTCAAAGTCAGCATAAAACTCCGAGTGTGGTTGAACCAGAAGTCACTCGTCGAACTGAACCTTTGCTAGAGAGATCTTAAGGTAACGGCTCGGGGACTGATCCTATGATTATGAGGATGCTCGAGGAACTCACGAAGAGAATCGAGTCGGGGGAGAAAAAGATTGAGGATAATGAAAACAATAGAGACTTATAATTTCCGTGTTGATCAAATACCGAGGGCACCCCCTATCTTGAGGTTTGGATGCCAAGAAATTCATAAAAAAAATCATTCCCTCTGAGTGCGGCTTCGAAGCCCATTCCTAAAGAATTTCGTATGCCCGATATACCAAAATACAATGGGACAACCGATCGTAATGAGCATATTACCTCATACACTTGCGGGATTAAAGGAAATAACTTAAATGATGACGAGATAGAGTTGGCATTGTTAAAAAAAATTGGGGGAACTTTGTCAAAGGGAGCCATAATTTGGTATCACAACTTGCCACTAGATTCTATCGATTTGTTTGCTATGTTAGCAGATGCCTTCGTGAAAGCACACGCCGGGGCCATAAAGGCTGCGATAAGGAAATCAGACGTTTTTAAGATAAGACAGAGGAATGATGAGATGCTAAGGGAGTTCATGTCCCGATTTCAAATGGAGTGAATGGAATTACCACCACTATTAGATGATTGGGCGGTATAAGCTTTTATGCAAGGGTTGAATGAGTGAAGTTCGATCGCGTCACGACAGTTGAAGCAAAATCTGATTGAGTACCCAGCTATGACTTGGTCAGACGTGCATAATCATTACCAATCGAAGAGCAGGGTCGAGGACGACCAGTTGGGAGCCCCTTCAGGTTCAGTTCATCCTAATAGATTGGCAGTTAAGGCCTCGAGGGATACGAACATGGAACCAAGATCAAACCAGGGACGGTATCAGCCATTTATCGATCGGAGAAACAACGATTCGGGGCGTAATACTCCTTGGAACGATCAAAGAAATGATCGAGGTCAAATCTTTCGGGGACATATGAGTAAGAATAGTTTCGATAAACACACCGATCTCGTAGAAGCACCTTGGTTGTCGGAGTATAATTTCAGTGTAGATGCATCGGGGATCGTGTCAGCTATTGGAAGAATCAAAGACACCAGGTGGCCCAGGCATATACAAACCGATCCTTCTCAAAGGAATCTAAACTTGATGTGTAAATATCATGGCACACATGGCCATAAGATCGAATATTTCAGGCAGCTGAAGAAGGATATAGCTCGATTGTTCAACGAGGATCATCTTCGAGAGTTTCTCAGTGATCGAGCTAAGAACCACTTCAAGTAAAGAGATGCAAACAAAAAAAACGAGCAGGAAGAACCGCAACATGTAATTCATATGATCATTGGCAGTGTCGATGTTCCACAAGGGCATATATTCAAACGCACCAAGGTGTCGATCACTAGAGAAAAATCGACTTGGAGTTATGTGCCCGAGGTCGTCCTTTCATTCAATGACGAGGAAGCAGAAGGCATATCTCAGCCGCACAGTGATGCCTTGGTAATTTCTATTTTGTTAAATAAAGTTCAAGTTAAACGTGTTCTAGTGGATCCAGGTAGCTCAGCAAACATAATCAGATCGAGGGGTCTTAGAGCAACTCAGATTACAGGACCAAATTGTACTTGCATCTCGAGTCCTAAATGGCTTCAACATGGCAAGCGAAACAACGAAGAGGGAGATAATCCTACTAGGTAACGTGGTTGGGACCATCCAAGATACAAAATTCCATGTCATCAAAGGCAATATGAGATATAATGCACTACTCGGGAGGCCATGGATCCACAACATGAGGGCAGTACCTTCATCCCTTCATCAGATGATGAAATTCCCAACAATGGATGGTGTGAAAATGGTTTACACAGAACAACACTCTCCAAAGTAAATGTTTGTAGTCGATGAGGTGACTCCGGCACCAGTGCCTTCGACCTCGAAAAAATCGAGCACCAAAGATAAGCAGACGGCCAAATAGCAATCACCGCCCCCAGCCTCGACCGAATTGGATGAACAGGTAATCAAAGACGAAAAAGAGGATTTCCTACTCCTCGAACTTTCGTTGTTCCCAAGAGTCAAATGCAACCAAGTCAACGGTCGAAGAACTAGAACAAGTCATACTGATCGAGTAGATGCCCGAGAAAAAAGGTATACCTGGGAACGAGGTTAACCCCTGAACTCAGGAAAAAACTTATTCAATTTATTATCAATAACATGGATTGTTTTTCTTGGTCCCATTTAGACATGACAGGGATCCCACCGAAAATAACAACACACCAGCTAAGCCTCGACCCTAGGTTCAAACCAGTAAAGCAAAAAAAGGCCCCAGTCCGAGCTGAAGCATGCATTCATAAAGGATGAGGTATCTAAACTTCTTAAAATAGGGTCTATTTGGGAGGTAAAGTACCTCGAATGGTTAGCCAACATAGTGCCAAAAAAGGGAACAAATTGAGAATGTGAGTAGATTATAAGGATTTGAACAAGGCATGACCTAAAGACTCTTTTCCACTACCTAACATCGATCACATGATCGATGCCACGACCAGCCACGTGATCCTTACCTTTCTCGACGCCTGCTCCAGGTACAATCAAATTCAGATGAACCCGGGGAAGACCTTGTTTATCTCTAAGTTTGGAACATACTTTTATAATGTAATGCCCTTCGGGCTAAAAATGCTGGAGCTACATACCAACACCTAGTTAACAAAATGTTCGAGGAACATATAGGTAAATCAATGGAAGTTTACATTGATGATATGTTGTTTAAGTCCCTGCGCGCAGAGGACCATTTAACTCATTTGCAAAAAACATTCAAAATCTTGAGGAAGTGCAACATGAAGCTTAAACTAGAAAAATGTGCCTTCGGGGTCGGTTCAGGCAAGTTCCTCGGCTTCATGGTATCAAATTGAGGAATCAAAATTAACCCCGACAAGATTAAGGTCATTGAAGATACCACTACCGTAGATAGTGTGAAAGTTGTACGAAGGTTGACAAGTTGGATAACCGCCTTGGGCCGATTCATTTCGAGGTCATCAGATTGGAGCCACATATTCATTTCCTTACTCAAAAAGAAAAATAATTTCACATGGACCACGAAATGTCAAAAAACATTGGAAGAATTGAGGCGATACTTATCGATACCACCTCTGCTTCACACGCCGAAGACATATGATAAGTTGTATTTGTACTTTGCAGTGTCCGAAGTGGCGGTAAGTGGTGTATTAGTTCAAAAAGAGCAAGGTACATAATCCCCTGTTTATTATGTGAGTCAAACCTTAGGAGATGTTGAAACTAGATACCAACATCTAGAGAAATTGGCACTTGTATTAATAAGCACATATAGAAAATTGAAGCCATATTTTTAGTGTCACCCCATTCGCGTGTTAACCATTTATTCTCTCCAAAATGTTTTGCATAAGCCTGAGCTATCAAGCCAATTGGCCAAATAGGCAGTCGAACTTGGCGGATACGATATTGAATATCAACGCCGGAGGGCCATCAAGTCTCAAATCTTATCTGAATTCGTGGCCGATTTTACACCAACCCTCGTACCTGAAGTAAAAAAGGAACTTCTTCTGAAATTAGGTACAACATCGGGGGTATGGACCCTTTTCGCGGACGGTGCCTCGAATGTGAAAGGGTCTGAGCTCGGCATTGTTTTGAAGCCACCCACAGGAAGTACTATATGACAATCCATCAAAATTTCTAGGTTAACTAATAACGAGGCCGAGTATGAGGCCATGATTGCAGGTCTCGAGCTAGCTAAAAGCTTGGGGACAGAAGTCATCGAACCCAAGTGTGACTCTTTGTTGGTGGTGAACCAAGTAAACAAAAGCTTCGAAGTTCGAGAGGACATAATGCAGATATATTTGGACAAGTTACAGGTGACATTGCACCGCTTCAAGGAGTGGACCCTAAATCATGTGCCTCAAGATTAAAATAGTGAGGTTGATGCACTTGCAAATCTCGGATCATCGGTCGAAGAAGACGACATTGTCCCGGGGACTGTCATCCAATTACCGAGATCTGTGGTCGATGAGGGTCATGCCGAGATAAATTCTACAAGTTTGACGTGGGATTGGAGGAATAAGTATATCGAGTATTTGAAAAATGGAAAGCTTCCATCAGATCATAAAGAATTGAGGACTCTATGAACCAAGGCTGCTAGGTTCGCATTGGATGAAAATGGAACGTTATACAGGAGGACAATCGATGGGCTATTAGCGGTATGTTTGGGGCCAGGAGATACCGATTATGTTCTACGAGAAATCAACGAGGGCACTTGTGGGAATCACTCAGGTGCTGAGTCTTTGATTCGTAATATTATTAGAATAGGGTATTACTAGGATATCATGGGAAAAGACACTAAGGAGTTTCTTAGAAAATGTGATAAATGTCAAAGATTTGCTCCAATGATTTATCAGCCCCGAGAGCAACTTCACTCAGTCCTATCCCCGTGGCCTTTCATGAATTGGGGAATGCATATCCTCGGCCCTCTACCAATGGCTCCAGGTAAAGCTAAATTCATTTTGTTCATGACTGACTACTTTTCTAAATGGGTGGAAGCACAGGTCTTCGAGAAGTTCAGAAAAAAAAGAGGTTATCGACTTCATCTGGGACCACATAGTATGTCGTTTCGGGATTCCTACCGAAATCGTATGCAACAACGGCAAGGAATTTATTGCCAGCAAGGTAACGGAGTTCCTCGAGGCACACAAAATAAAAAGGGTTTTACCAACGCCATACCATCCGATTGGAAACGGGCAGGCCGAATCAACAAATAAGACTATTATTCAAAACTTGAAGAAAAATTTAAACAATGCGACAAGGAAATTGAGCGAAGTTCTACCCGAGGTTCTTTGGGCATATCAAACGACATCGAAGTCTATCACGGGGGCAACCCCGTTCTCCCTAGTATATGTCTCCAAGGCTTTGATTTTATTCGAGGTTGCTAGATTTCAACATGCATCAGAGGAATCAAATAACGAGGCTATGGATATTAGCCTCGAGCTATTATATGAAAAACGAGAAGCTGCGCTTGTTCGGATGGCTGCAGAGAAGCAAAGGATCGATAGATATTATAATAGAAGGACCAACCTCCGACATTTTGGAATCGAGGACTTAGTTCTACCGAAAGTCACCCTCAATACTTGAGACCAGAATGAAGGGACACTAGGTACAAATTAGGAAGGACTGTACCGAGTCATCGGAGTTATCGGTAAAAGATCTTACAAACTTGGCACAATGGAAGGCGAACAATTGCCAAACAATTGGAATGTATCACTACTCAAACGATACTACTGCTAAGATATGACCTTCTCCTTTTTTCCATTTGTATCTAAAACTAACTCACTGTAGGTGTTCGATCAAAGATGTCGAGGGCACCTTTCTACCCAAAGAACTTAGGTTTTAAAGAACGTGTTACACTCCTTTTCCCTTAGATTGGGTTTTATCCCAAATGGATTTTTTCCGGTAAGCTTTTTAATGAGGAAACAACTATGTGCTACCTAAGGAGAATTCAATAGTACCCAAGGCTTCTTTTCAATCAACCTCGAATTCTGGGGGGCATCACCCTAGGAGGTTATATTTTCGAGGAAAATACTTCACGCCAAGTTGGGCCTCGATAGGAAAACCTTGTAATGAGCCAAATGGTCAGTTGAACCGTGTCCATATAGAATAGCCGAGCCCCGATAGAAAAACATGTACGCATGTATTAATTTTTTAAAGAAGCATTCCTTCTATATCACTATATTTTTTGTCTCAAAGAAATTTGCTATTATACGAACTCCATACTTGTGATTATGTGAAAAACGGCTCAAGGGCCAAAACGCAAATACACCTCGAATATTAGGGGACTGTTGTCGACAGTCAATACATTCGAATATCTAAACTCGAATTTATTAGACCTCAAAGGGGCATTCCTTGATTCGAAGGCCAAGGTCATCACACTCGGGGACTAACCTTTCGGATATATTCGAAAGGTTATCGGGAAATAAGTCCAAGAGACACACCCAAAGACTACGGCCATATTAAATACTACGGTCATATAAAAAGGCTACGGCCGAAATAATATGGCTCGAAGATGTCTGACTTTCTCCATAAGTTAAAGGCCTCCAAATACTTTGAAGAACCGGTTAAATAAGGCTACCCTCGGCAAAACAAATAAAAAAATGGGACTTCGATAAAATTAGCCGTCAAATAATTTGAAGGCTTCGATAATATCAGCCTTTGAAAAAGCCTCAAGAGATATTAACACAAACGAGCTCTGATCGATGGAACCCTCAAAAAACCCAACGGGTACAAAAAAAAACACATGCTAAGGCATAAAGAAATTTCCACTAAGTCTTTAGCCGAAAAGAGGGAAATATTATAGCCGTTTTAAAGGCCAAATTGGCCCAACTTAAAGAGCCTAAGGGACAATATAAAAGAGCCTAAGGGTTGAAACATGTAGAGTTCGAGACCCTGCTCTCACTCAACTCGAACCCAAGATTCCCATTACCCCGAGCTCGAATCAAATTAATCACAGCTCGAGGGTTATCGAAAAACCTTAAGAGGTATTCTATTATAAGTTCAAGGATCGCCCACTGATCACTAGAAAAACCCAAGGGTTTTTTCTTTTTTGAGTCCAAGCCAGTACTCACTTGATCGTTGAAGTTACAACATCAAAAAAATTTCAAAAAATGATGACGAAGCAGAATTTAATACAAATCGGAAATGAAGTGGAAAGAAAGGGAATTTCTTGTTTTTATAAAGGTTATTTACAGTGCCCACAAGGGGCCTTACACAAAAATGAAGAAACAAAAACAAAATCCTAAGAGCCTAATCTACTTTGGGAGCTGCATCCTCGGGAGCTGCATCTTTATGGGCCCGCATCTTCGGGAACCTCCTCCTTGGGGAATCCATCCCAATTTCCTCCACTCTCAGAACCACTAACAGAATCTTCATCATCGGAATAAGCGAGAAACCTTGCATCGATTTCCAATGCCCTTTCTTGGGCTATCTCTTTAGTGAGGTCGAAACCTCGGGCATGGATTTCTTCGATGGTCTCCCTTCTGGATTGGCGCTTGGCCAAATCATTACTCCATTTTTCCCGATCAGAGGCCTCCCTTAGCTTTGCTTGAACAACCTCATCATCCCTTGAGTATCGTCGATGGTTTAATCAGTCGTGGCCTTTGTCCCCTCCATTTCGGCCCTAGCTTCAGCAACCTCACCCTAATTTTAGCGAGTTTGGCCTCGAGCTCCTCGATCTTCTTGGCTTGGGCCAGATTTTTCACTTTAATACCCCGGAGTCAGGTCTCAGCCGAGGCTATTTGGGCCATAGGAGCCTCTTTATCAGTAGCAAGCTGATCCATGTTCTCCTTCCATCGGTTGCAGTCAGCCTTAACCTGATCGACCTTGCCTCGAAGCTGCCCGATCATCTCCAATTTTTGCTGCAGTTGAGATATTGAAGTGTTAGCCTCCAAAGTAAGGCCAAGAAGACCATACTCTTTCAAAATAATGGTTACCTGCTTTTCTAGCTCGACCTCGTTTTTACGAGTTTTGTCCAAATCAGCCCGAAGGTCTTTGAGCTCCTCCTCCTTTTGGCTATAAGGAGCCTCAAGGCATTCTATTCATTTGAAGACTTCTTGAGCTTGGACTCATATTGTCTCAGCTCGGCCTTGAACTTGGTAATGGACTACTAAAAAAACAAAAAGATATTAGTCAAGAGAATGGGAGAAGAAAAAGTTACAATAGCGGGAGCTGATACTTACCTAGGAGAAAAGATGATGAGCCTTTTCGAAGAGGCTAGATGTGTCGTTGAGGTCAGCAACATCATCAACCCTAGTAAAGCAATCCCAAAAAGGATCTTCTTCACCGGGGGTTCTGCTCGGGTCAGGTGTTCGCAGAGCTCGGGCTTCATTTATAGCCTCCTCAGAATGAGATGGTAAAGAAGGAGAGTGACCTTTTGTTATGGACCCGAGCAAGTCACTCGAGGCACTCTGTTCAGCCTCATGAGTCTCGGTACTTGTCCCCTGTGGCATACTTGTTGAAGGCGGTGGAATAATCTTGACCCCGGGTGATTCGGGGGCCTTGCCTGAGTCTTCTTTCGGAGTTTCCTTATCACGAGGCAAGGTCTCCGTCCGGAGGGTTTGGCGGCCTCAACTAGTTTCCTAGTTCGAGTCATTAGCACTTTCTTCGCCCTCGTTTTCTTCAACATCCAGAAATTGGTGGGCTGAATCTACGTCCACATGAATAAGTTTCCTCCTTAGCCTTCGAGTAGGGGCCTTCTTATCCTGGGGGTGTTCGGGTTTTGAAGCCTTTTTCCTCTTGTTATCTTTCCCCGATTTGGGAATCGGGGACTCTGTCTCTTTCCCGACCAGGGCTGGCCTCATTTCAGAGGCATCTCCAATACCTACATGAATGAAGGACATGCATGAGTAAGGTGGCATATTCACTAAAGAAACAAAAACTTGGGGGAAGGGTTTACCATGGTGTTTTGCCACCCAGTTGACTTTCGACAAATCACACCATTTGCACTCATTATACGTGGAGGTCGCAACTAATTTTCGAACCCAATCTTTGAGGCTGTGGATCACATGTGGCATCCAAGCAACCGTTGTAAAAAAGGTAAATACATCACAAAATGCAAAAATTGAATATAAGAAGATACTAGGAAAAGTACTTCACTTACGAACAGGGTTCCATTTCTCTGGGAACGATATTTTATCCTCAGGAATGACGTCCGAGGTCCCCACTCGCATGAACTGGCTCATCCGGCCCCGGTCCTTATCATCATTATTGCTTGCAAAGAAGGCCTTGATCGATCGACGTTGAGCTTGATCAGCTCTCGAAAAAACTGAGGCAGATCTAGTCTAGTGAGGTAGTTGACGGTGAACTCTAGCCCCTCGGCCGTATCGGAAAAGTACCGAAGCAAATTAACTATACGCCAGAAGGAGGGATAGATCTGGCCGAGGGTGACTTGGTATCTTTTGCAGAAGTGAATCACAACCAAATCGAGGGGACCTAGAGTGAAAGGGTAAATGTAAATACTTAAAAACTCCTCCACATGAGTGGTAATGCTCTCCTCGGGGTCGGGAATCTGTACAATAACCTCGTCTCCCCAACCACACTCTTTCTTCATGGCTTTGATATGCTTCTCCGTGATCAAGCAAATATATCTCGATACATGCTTGTATCGACCAGGAATTGCAAGGGGATTTTTGACTTTGAAGTCTTTCTTTATAACGTAAGGGCCAGGAATGATCTCGTGAAGGGCCGACACTTTATCACTAACCGGCCGGGAAGAAGAGGAAGAATCTTTCTCTTTTTGAGGAATGGTCTTAGAGGTTTTCGCCATTGATTCAAAGATGTAGAGATAGACAGAGTTTTATGTTTTCTAGCACTAAAAGGAACGAGAGTAGCGAATAATGAGAGAAAAAAAGATAAAGAGAAGGAGATATAGAAGAAGTTTAGAGGTGGTTTGAAGATTGGTCTAAAATTAAACCTTATATTTATAGGTGGGCGGCGACGGTTCAACGACGCTGGTGGTCGACCACCACTGGAGAAGCATTTAATATTTTGGGAAAGCGAACCGACTGGATATTTCAGACACTTCGAGCACCTACGTCACGAGAATGACATCATCATCAAAGGCTCTGGAAAATCGAGGTTCAAATCGTTTCTTATCATTTTACTCTAAGAAATGCAGGGACTCTCTGTATATGGTAAAATCATGTACTCCCGATTTTGTGGGCTCGAGGGCTCTAATCGAGGATAAACTCAGTATGGACTTGGTTCGAGTTCGAGGGCAGAACATAAGGATCGAAGATCGAAGTCCACGATGAGTACCGAAGCCAAGTATGACCAACCCCGAGATGGAGCCGTTATGCGTTTGTAACAGAATGAGCAAGATTTCCGCTACGTCCCCAAGATCATGGCGTAAATTTTGGAATAGATTTGTACGAGTTAGTACTAATCCGTACTAGGCGGTAGATAACTGTCCCAATAATATTTCTTATTGTAAATAGAAATATACCTTATTTAGGACTCCCCTATTATATAAAGGGGACCCCAATCATTTGTAACCATCATCAATCACTGCCAAAAGAATATATTCTCTTACTTTCTTGCTTATTGCTCACCAAAATTGTCTTTTAAGTTTATTGTTCTTAACCTGCCTCGAGGCCAACTTAGCTTGAGGTTGAGACCGGCTTGCATACTGGTTTAACTTCACTTACTTCCTTCAGTTATGCGTTAGATTTTTTATTATTAATTAATATTGGACAAAATCACATAACTTTAAAATCATTAACAAGTTTAATTGTTACTTGTATTTTCGAGGTAAACACAATAAACAAAGCAAAAAAATGGGCTTTAAAAACTTAATTAATTAGAAGACAAAGCAAAGGTTGAACCAAAAACCCCTTTTCACCGCAAATTGAAGGTAATATTGGTTAATTAATTACTTAAATGATGGCATTAGTATGCATCATCTCTACATTGTTGAGTCCATCTTTAAGTCATCGCAGCCGACCAAGGATCTCCTTACGTTATTGCCATTGCCATAGTCATTCTACCACCGACCGTTGGCCTTTGACCTCCATTGCTTTCTCTCTTTGGGAGCCTATACTATACTATATGTATTATATTTTCGATCACTACTACAAAAACAGCTCTTTCTGTACCGAAGACTATCGACCAAGTCTCACGGAATTAGCAAATAAGTCTTTTAAATTTGTTGGACGAAACCGACTAACTTCAGTCGATTTTTGTACCCCCAGAATTCGAAAACTTATTTTTTCGACAGTCTGTCGGAAACCGATTGACTCAGTCGGTTTTCTATTTAAAATAAATTTAAAACTATACCAAAAAATTGCCGAGTCGATATGTTTTTGGGGGTCAAATCTTCAGTCAACTCATTTAAAAACTGACAGTAAGCTTATCGAGTGGGCCGGTTATTTCCGCGCAAATATGCACTTGAAGAGTATAAATACGAAAAATAAAGTGTTAGACTTGTAATAAAATAAAATAAAATAATCAAAATATCTTGGGGAGGGTCAAAAATCACATATCTACAAGACCAACAAGCATGTGATCTAGTGATAGAATAGCACTCTGCCACAATATAGACCTCGATTTAAATCCTGGATGATGCATTTTACAATTATATAATTTAAGGAAATCGACCAAGTCAGCTGATGTATTTTTTTTCTCGCCAATTAACCGATGTAATTGGTAACCGAGAGGTTCACTCGTTTTTAATATCGACGAGCGTTTTTCGACCCACCTAATTCGATCGGTTTTTTATCGACCATCGATCATGTTCGGTCGATTTTTTTGGTCGAAATGATCCTATTTTTTGTTTGTATAAAGGTAGTTTTCGAGTCAGAGAAACATCCCGATTATTTTATCAAGTAGTGTTATCTCATTAGTACATGTATTAGATAATTTTGCACATCGAGTCTTAGGCGAATAGAAAAAAATCACTTAGCACTTATTATCACTATTGAAATTTGAACTACGATCAATGAACTTTTACTTCATTAACCACTAACCATACCCTTGCATGCAAAGAATTCTCTTGTAATTGAATACTGTACCTATATTGCACACACTCATGGTATGATCAATCCACGCTAGCATAGCTGAAAAAATAAGTATAATAATTTCAATGGATCAATAATACGAAATTGGAATTATATTCCATACGTTTTGATTGGTGTTTTTTTTTAATTGGGCAAGGAATTTAAAATTTTTTTTTTTAAAATTTGTGATCTTAATATGTCATGTAGAATGTTAAATTAAAGAATTACTAAATATAGAAAGAGATTCTTTTAAATATACACTAAAAAGGAAAATAAGAGACATAAATTAAAACAATAGAGTAGTAATTAAAAATTAATGGTTGTCATTGCACATTTTCACTCCTTCACGTCTCTAAAATTTCTTTAACCTAATTTCCCATAAGCTTCAAACAGAAAAATGTGAGTTTTAACAACTAATCATTTGGAAATCCCCTTGATTAGTTGGATACACAACTTCTTAATTATCCCTTAGAGGTAAACCAAAACAATGATATTTTGAGTCAAACAAGTGGTAGACACGCATAAAACAATCCCCAAACCAAACTGTCACCGTGTTGCCATTTGTTGACTAGGAAAAATTAAAACACAAAATTAATTATAAAATAAAATAAAAAGTGTTGTTATAGTGACGTGTGAGGATAGACATTCTCACACTCTGCAATTTATATATATACTCCTTCTGTTATGTTTCTTTTACGTGAACCTATTTTCTTTTTGGTCCGTTCCAAAAAAAATAAACCCTTTCTAAATTTAGTAACAATTTAGTTTAAAATTACAATTTTACCATTAATGAGAAGCTTTTATAACAACACAAATACTCTGGGTCCCATCTGAACTTGTTTAGAACCACAAATTTCAAAAGTCTTCATTTTTTTTTTAAACTTCATGCTCAGTCAAACAGATTCATATAAATTGAAACGGCGGGAGTAATTTTTTAATGTAAAGAAAAATAAAAACAACCTTTATATATATATTGGCCAGAAAGGCTAAAGTTATGGGACTCCAACTTTTTGTGTGAAAGACATTTTCACAGAACTCTAACAAACTCCAAATTGCTCTATCGCTCCTTTACTCCATTCTCATCAACTAGTAAACAAAATTCATCGGGTTCGATCTCGACATCTTAATTTTCGAGACCGAACATTTTCTTGGCTCTGCCGGCGATTGTGCGCCGGCAATGGCCTTTGCGTCTGCAGAAACCACTCTATTCGGCAAATACGAGCTAGGAAAACTCCTCGGATGTGGCGCATTCGCCAAAGTGTACCACGCTAGGGACATCAAAGACGGTCGAAGCGTGGCGATTAAAATCATCAACAAGACAAGAATTAATACCAATCCCGCACTGAAGTCGAATATCAAGCGCGAGATCTCAATCATGCGGCGTCTACGACACCCACACATTGTCAAACTCGATGAAGTATTGGCGACCAAGACGAAGATCTACTTCGTCATGGAATTCGTCAAGGGCGGCGAATTGTTCGCGAAAATCGCCAAGGATGGAAAATTCAGTGAGGAAAAAAGCCGGAAAATTTTCCAGCAACTCATCTCCGCCGTCCGTTACTGCCATTCACGCGGCGTCTACCACCGTGATTTGAAACCTGAAAACTTATTGATTGATGAAAATGGTGATTTGAAAGTGTCCGATTTTGGACTCAGTGCGTTAACGGAACAAGTTCAACGAGACGGGTTGTTACACACGCTTTGTGGGACCCCTTCTTACGTGGCACCAGATATTCTAACAAAGAAAGGATATGATGGAGCTAAGGTATGTTGGATAATAGTCTGTAATTCATATATATTGTGATAGTTCTAATGCAAAAATAAGTTTGAAGATTTTATTTTATATTTTAATTAAAATTTGAGTTATATATATGGATTCACCACCTGTTGGGAACATACTGGCTTTGTTGTTGTTGTAATTAAATCTAAGCTATATATATAGATTCAATTTGGGGTTCTATGCCGAAGGGATTAATTTTTATTTTTTTCGGACCATATACGGGCAATATAAAGGGAGTCTTAGAGCATCGGAAAAGTTGTCTCCATCTGACCTATAGTTTAGGGGTTCGATCCGTAAAATCAGCCACTTATACTTAGATTTTTTATATTATACCCTCGTGGGGGACCCTTTCCTGGACCCTATATGAATACGGGATACTTCGTGCACTAGACTGTCATCTTTAGGGAAAGTTGTTTTTATGTCTCAAAGTCCTTTTTTCTAATTTTATGCTATTGTATTTATTATCAGGTAGACATATGGACATGTGGAATCATCTTGTTTGTAGTGAATGCTGGATATTTGCCATTTCATGATACAAATCTCATGGGAATGTACCAAAAAATATGCAATGGACAATTCAAGTGTCCTAAATGGATGTCATCTGATTTAAAACGATTTTTATCTCGACTTCTTGATACAAATCCTATGACAAGAATAACAATTGAAGAAATCATCAAAGATCCTTGGTTCAAGAAAGGGTTGAAACGTGTTACATTTTGCGAGGAAGATGGTCAGCCTCAGAGACGTATTCAGAATTTAAATTTAACGAATCCATCCAGCTCTGATGAGCCTAGCAAGGAAATAGAAGAGGTTAAGGTGGGAGAAGACAAGAAATCTTATTTGAATGCTTTTGATATTATCTCATTCTCTTTAGGATTAAATCTCTCGGGATTGTTAAACGATGAATGCAACCCGTTGGAGGATTCAGAGCTGTTAATCGTGCAAGAGTCGGATGAGACGGTAACAGAGAGAGTGGAGGAGATGGCGAAGACGGAGAATATCAGGTTGAAGAAGAAAAAGGAGAGGGTAATGGAGATGAAAAAAGGTAAATTGATCATGAACGTGGAAATTTACAGAGTGACAGATGGTTTTGTAGTTGTGGAGGTTCGAAGAAAAGTTGGAGAAATTGATATGTATAGAGAGCTATGGAAGAATAAAATTAAGCCAATAATTCTAGGCCAAGAACCAGCAGAGGTTTTGGCTTAAATTTTTGTTTTGGTTATACATGATTTAGAAGATATTCAAAAAGAAAACTATACAACTTAGTGTGTGATTTGTACATAAATTTTAAAAGAAAAGAAGGATGTGTAAAGGGAAGTTGTTATCAATTACCCATACTGTTAGTTACTAATTCTTTTTTTTTTTTTTAAATGTGGTTTGAGAATTTTGTTGTAAGGAAATAAAATTGCACTCGAGATGCGAGTGCATTTGTTTTTTTGAGTTTATATTTTATGCATTGATAATGTAAAAAATTGTATGTAATATCTCTGTGAATAGTAGCTAACTTACTAGCACAACTTTACTATATTGAAGCATATTTATTTTTTACTGGCAGTGCATATAAATTAAAATTTAGTTAATATATTTTCCTTTAAGAAAGAGAAAGGGTGGTAATTGAATGAATGTCATGTTGTCTGGTAGAATAATTGGCAACAAAATTCTGCAAATTGATTACAAGGTATTGTTAGGATCGAAAATAATTAGGTGTCACGCGAAAGCTACTAAAGCGATACTTGAACGATGATAAATCAGACAACAGAAAAGAAATATATCAAAAGAGACACAAATATTTAACGTGGTTTGGCCAATTGACCTTCATTCACGGCGGAGCTGAGCAATCTACTATATAAAAAAGAGTATAAAATATCGAGAGAATAACCTCTCAAAGAGACAAACACAAGTGACACACTAACACGACAAACACAAGTGACACACTAACACGTGTCCCGAAAAGTTCTTTCCCTAAACAAGACTCTCAAACCCCTTATGGCTACATTGTGGATAGAAGTGGCAAACGGGCGGATGAGAACGGATATGGGTCAGGTCGAAAATGGATAATGAAAAATATATAAATTATCTGACCTGATCCATATTTAATGAGGATAAAAAATGAATTAACCGGCGGATTATATGGGTAACCATATTATCCATGGCTGCTTCCATATGATCACTTTTGGAAGAATTCTTAGTCTCTCTAACTTGAGGAACCCCTGAGGTTTTACAAATGTAAAAGTTAGACCAATTAGTTATCTATTGGTTACCCATCGGTTATCCCTTTTCTAAATGGACAATATGGTTCTTATCCATATTTGACATGTTTTTAAAAAGTTCATTATCCAACTCATTTTTTAGTGGATAATATGGGTGGTTAATTATTTTCTTTTAACCATTTTACCACCCCTAATTACGAATGATACTGAATGAGAAGGGACGATCCTCAATTTATAGAAGTCTAAAATCTTTTTCTCCAAGAAAAAGAATTAGCCAAACATGGAAGAATTAATTTTTCTTTTCGTAAAAGGAAAAATCCATTATGGTAATTACATTACCCTTCCTTCAAGAAATAGGAGAATTACAAATGTTATGAAAATCAGGACAAACACTTAATAATGCTTCTCCTTAGCCTGAATTTTCTGACAAAATAAACCCGATCCACCTTCATCACACAACATTCAACATGTCACATCTCCAAATCTCAACCACAAAGTTTGTCTCAACATGAGTAGCACTCCGGTCAAATTTCTCATACAACAATCTTGATTACCATCAAATAGGCTGCGGCTAGAACTAAACCCGTCAAGATGAACCTGTCTCGAAACTAGCTCTAATACCACTTGTTAGGATCGAAAATAACCAGGTGTCATGCGGAAGTTAGTAAAACAACACTTGCACGACGATAAATCAGACAACGGAAGAGAAATATACCAAAAGAGACACAATCATTTAACGTGGTTCGATCAATTGATCTACATCCACGGTGGAGATGAGCAATCCACTATATAAAAGAGAATACAAAATATCGAGAGAACAACCCCACGAAGAGGCAAACAAAAGTGACACACTAACACTTGTCCCAAAATGTTTTCCCCCTAAACAAGACTCTCAAACCCCTTATGGCTATATTGTGGATGCCACTGAATAAGAAGGAGATGATCCTCAATTTATAGAAGTCTAAAACTTTTTCCTCCAAGAAAAAGGATTAGCCAAACATGAAAAATTATATTTTTTTTGTAAAAGAAAAAATTAATTATGGTAAATACATTGCCTTCCTTCAAGAAATAGGAGTACCAAATATGGTAAGAAAATCAGGACAAACACGATAGAGCATCAGCAAGGATTGTTGGGTGATTGAGATGTGATGATTAAGATCCCTTCACCATTAATTAGAGGTCTCGGTTCGAGCTTTAAAATGAAAAATCATGCTAAGAAGCATTTTCCTCTTTAATACTCCATCCAGTCCACTTTATTTGATTTTTTGGTCCTTTTTTTGTGGTCTATAATATTAGATCTTTTCAGATATCAAGAAGGAATTAACTTCTTTTTTTCAAAATTGCACTTGGAGTAAAAACGCGAGGAGTATATGTTATATTTTCAATGAACAAATTAAGGTTAATATGGTCAATTTTATTGTTAATTAATATTAAAAGATAAATTCCTTAATATGTGTGAAAATAATAAAAAAAATTATTTAAAATAGACCGGAGGGAGTAAATCTTCTGGAGCGTGCCGAATTAATCAATTAGACGGGTCCCAATACAAAATATGATTTTTTTTCAGAGAAAAAGAATAAGATGGGGTCAACCTTGGGTGAAGCTACATTGTCATAAGGGTGGTCAATTGACCACCATTTGTTGAAAAATTACACTGTATATATAGATAAAATATAAGATTTTAGAGTTATATGACATATATTGAACACCTTTAGTCGGAGAATTTTTTTCATTTCTTTCAAGTTTGAATACTCTTGGATCAATTTCTGGTTTCGCCACCGGGTACAGCTAGCCGTATAGCTACAACATTACTAGTATAACTCGTGCAGTTTAGCAGTCAATAAAGGTTCCTGGGAGAACTTCAACTTTTGATTATTTATTCACAACTTATATCTCAGTTGTTAGTGTATGATTAAATATAAAGGTCTTACTTCAATTTAATTGATTTAGTTGTCTAAAATTCAACTCTCCACTTAGAGAGCTGTCACATCAATCGGAATAAGCATTGTGTAGGAATAGTACTTGTTTTACCAACCAAATGTTCCAACTACATAAACAACATATTTCACACACTCATGCACACATTGCAACAGTATAACGAAAAAGGCCTTAAAATGTCACTCAACTTTCAGAAATAGTCTATTTATGCTATCCATTAAAAAAATGATCATTTTATGCCACTGCCGTTAAAGAAATGGCCAATCCATATCATTATTGACTAACGACAGTGGCATGGATGGACCAAATAAAAATTGATCCGTTAGTCAATAATAGCATGGATGGGCTATTTCTTTAACGGCAGTGGCATGGAAATATGAATTGTTTAACGGATGGCATGGATAAACCATTTCTGAAAGTTGAGTGACATTTTTAGGCCTTTTCCGATAGTATAATAAACACGTACATATAAAGAAATCAACTTCATAATTATACTTTTATCTGTGGGATGTTGAAGCTCCATCGTTACACAAGAATCATGTTGGATTTAACTTAGATAAAAGGGCTAATTAAATATATCCGTTTACTTTCGGATATTGTGTACATTTAACCTCCGTTATAATATCTGGCTAAATTTATCTCTATCATTATACTATCCGCCCACACTTACCCCTAAAATCAGCAAACTTTTAAAAATTATCCCTTGATCTGTTAAGTAATCCAAAATCTCCCAATTTCTTTTTATTTAAATCACTTGTTGTTATTCTTATTCCACTATTTTCGAAAATTACTATTGATGTGAATGTTAAAGGTACTAGACTATAGAAATTATCATGGATATTTTTAATTACCAATGCACTCATTTCTCTTCTTATGATAAAGATTTTGGAATTGATTTAAAATTTTATTTATGTTTCAATCATATACACACCGTAGAATTCAGTGTGTCTATTTATGATGTATTATATGCAGCTGATTATCATGTATGTACATGTATATTCGAATATATTTTGTTATTGTCTGGTTAGTATAGAGTTCGATCGACTAACTTAAGAGTGCACAATGCGTAGGCATTTTATTAAAGCAAAGTTGAATTCGACAATGTAAAGTCTCAGGGAACTTCCATTTCTATCACTAACTAGTAGTCGTACCCGCGCGATGCGCGGTCAATATTAAAAAAATATTTGTCACTTTGTTAATTTTTCGATGTTACATTTCGTATTATCACAATTATTTAATTATCCATTCTATATAAATAGAATAGATATTATCTAAATTTTAATAAATAAAATCTCTATTAAATTAAAGGGACTTATATAGTCATCAAATGATTTTTTCGTTATGTATTTTTATTTATTATATTATACAATATTTAGTATAATTATATTATTAATAGAAATTATGACACTTGTCATTATAA
>MU727232.1:0-19016 GCA_026770625.1 Nicotiana glauca
CAGTGTCAACAATATCACTGGCCCATTGCTCTAACCAAATAAACCCATATAACTAATCGACGACATTTATTTGATTGATTACAACACGTATAATCGATAACGAATAATTGCCAAACAAGTCAGTGATTCTCAGTACTTAAGCCAAAGACAGAAACAAAACGAAACTAATTATTCGACGACACTAATCGACGCGAATGCGTATCCTATAACAACACAATCAACAAACAATAGAATTAACAATTTGACCAAATAAAAGGTCTTGGGGAGGAGGGCAGAAAAATTCAGCAAGAAAATAAAAAAAATAGAAATAACACACATAGCTAAACTAGCAAACAAACCAATGAAGATAAAAAGAAAAGAAGAAATACCTCAAGAGTGCAAAATCAGAAACACACGGACTTGGACCATTTCGGACTCGAAACCTTTTTGAGGCCAAACAGGCTTTAATCGAGTGTTCTCAGGTGAGAACACTTCGACTAAAACCCATTGGAAACTCAAAAAATCTTCGAACAGGCTTGAAACATTCTCCAAGGTTCTTGGGGCTTATGTTGGGGTTCACATGGTTTGGGCTCGATTCGAACCCAACCAATGCCGGCTTGGTTGCGAGGGAGGTTAGGGGAAGGTTGTATATGAGTTTAGGGCTGAATGGAAGCGACGCCGCCACTAGGAAGCAGTGGCGGCTACTAGGGTTCTTGGTAAAGAATTAAAATTTGAATAGTTATAATGTTGTTTGAAGGGAAACGTGTGTGGATTTGGGGAAGGGGTGGTCAAGTGGCTTCAGGGTGTTAGTTTGATGGTCATTGGTATAGGTTGGTTTTGGCTCGAATCTTCTATTGAAGATTCGAGAAGTTCCGATTTGATTCGAAATAAGTCGTGTTTGGGTTGTAATGGGGAGGTCTCGGAGGTGCTATGGTATAAAAATGGGGGTCATTGGCCTACCGGAACCGCCGTGAAGCGATTTCCGGTAGGCGGTGGGCGGTGGTTGGACGGTGGCGGTACCTGGTCTCTGAGAGAGACGAAAAAGGGGGTCTGGGGTTTGAAACGGGTAAGGGGGTTCAAAGTATCAAAATTACCCTTTCAATCCTAACCGTTAGATTACAATAATCAACGGCTAGGATCAATCGAGCTGATCTCAAACGGGGTCGTTTGGAGTGGTAACGGGGTCGTTTAGCTTGATGATGGGGCTGGGTCGGTAGTAAATGAGAATGGGTCGGGTGAGATGGGTTGGGGTAGGGCGATTTTGGCCGTTGGATTGGTAGGGATGGTCGACTGAGATTTCATGCGATGAAACGACATAGTTTCATCCTCATACTACGTCGTTTCACCCACTTCTGAGACTAATCCCTTTGGACCGGGTATAGGGTTTTGTTTGGGCCTGGATTTGGTCAAGTTTGGCTGGCCCAGTCCGATTTTCTCTTCATTTTTCCAATCTCTTCATTTTCTTTATCCTTCAGTTAATCAAACTATTAAAATCCCAAATCACAAAAATAATAATTAATTTCTAATTGTATATTTGAGACCTAAATGCAATATTTTTGTATTTTTAATTAATTTAAAAAAATAAACATGCATACACAAAATGCAAACAAATAACAAACAATTCACAAAAATCACACACAACGCAAAACTATTTTTTTTTTTTTGGAGTAATCCTCATATATGGAAAAAATCACGTGCTCACAATGAGTAAGAAATGAAAGAATTGGTAAGAAATATGATTAAATCCCTTCCTGGGATGACTTGAGTATATTGATTAGATTGTCGGAATGTGGATGTTATTGTTATTTCTCCCTTGCCGGGACTTAGTTGTTTCTTTGTATTTCCCTTGCCGGGACATTTCCTATTACTGTTTATTTCCCTCGCCCGTTTGGTTGTGATTGATGTTTGGGTGAGGAAGAGTGATAATACACGAAGGGTCATTCCGTGCCATTTTTTATTATTTGTGCACGAAGGGTCATTCCATGCCATTATTTATTATTTATGCACGAAGGGACATTCTGTGCTCCGATTTGATTATATTTGCACGAGGGATCATTCCGTGCCATGAAATGAGAGTTATGTAAGGAAAAGCACGAAGGGTGATGCCGTGCATTTTACTTGTTTACTTTAGGTGAGGAGGATAGTAAAAGCACGAAGGTTGATGCCGTGCAACGGTTGGATTTTCCTGTTCTTTGTTAGTTATTGTTGTGCCCCTGCTTCTTAATTAAGTTGATGACTTTTATACTTGGATTGTACTCCCCCATAGCATGCTTCCCTTCCTTTTAACTATTTAGTTCTGGTATTTCTTCCCTTTTATTGCATATGTATATATATTGAACTGCACAGGTTTAATTGGTAGTCCTGTCTAGCCTCGTCACTACTTCGCCGGGGTTAGGCCAGGCACTTACTAGCACATGGGGTCGGTTGTGCTGATACAACACTTCGGTGCTTTTTGCACAGATCACGGTACCGGAGTAGCTTTTGGACCACAGCAGTAGCGCATCGAGTGGGAGCTGACTTCAGTCCAGGGACTACGAGGTAGCCTAGCTGGCGTTCACAGGCCGGAGTCCCTTTTCTATATTTTCTATTTGTTTTCATTGTATCGAGACAGACACTATATATTTTCTTTCTATTCAGACTTGTTTGTAGTATTCGTTAGCAGTTCGTGAGATAGCGACTCCAGTCTTGGGTAGTAAATATTAAACATGTGCATTTTGGGTTTCAATTACTTATGTTATAAAGAATTCCGCTTTCATTTAAAGGTTTGCTATTGTATTACTGTGTTGCCTTTCAAAAAGTTTGAGTGTTTGGCTTCCTAGCTCCGACGGTATGCGCCATCACGACTCCCGATAGTGGAAAATTCGGGTTGTGACAATTATGACCAAAATACTAAGGCCTAGTGGTACAGTCACCGAAAGGTGCGACTGCACAATTTTTGTGTGACCGTAAGAGCTGGGATGTGCGGCCGCACTTAGAATTGTGCGGACCGCACATTGGAAGTTCAAAGGTGTACTATATAAACGACTTTTAGGGTATTATTTCACATTTTGGACTTTGGGAGCTCGGTTTGTGGCAATTTTTGTGGGGTTTTCAAGAAATTCATCGAGGTAAGTGATTCTAACTCAGATTTGGTTAATGTACATAAATATATCATTATTTTCATCATTTAATATTTTGAGATGAAAATTTGGGAAAATTTGTAGAAATTTCATAATATGAATTTTTTAGTTTTGAATATCGAATTGGAGTCGAAATTGAGTGAAACTAGTATGGTTGGACTCATAATTAAATGAGTTGTCAGATTTGTTGAGTTTTGTCGGTTTACGAATTGCGGGCCCGAGTGTGATTTTTGGCTGAATTTGGGATTTGATTTAGGATTCGATCGTTATCATTTGTAATTGCTTCCTTGGACTTTATCTGATGTATTTGAGTTGTTTTTTGTTAGTTTTGAGCCGGTCGGAGGTTGCTATGCGCGTGATGGCATTTTTAGAGTATCACTTGGCTTGCTCGGCGTTTGGAATTGGCTTGGTTAAGATAAGTAACTCTTCTAAACTTAGTGCTGAGAGTATGAAACCCCAAATCACATGTTGTGTGATTGGAATTGAGGTAGTTGTTTAGTAACCTTATTTTGTTGATATCTGTGTTTCCACCATGTGATTAAGTATGTGAGCTATCAATCATGTTAGATATCGTGTTTAGGCTTTATGTTGATATTGTCATGACTCATAATGATAGTTTCTTGCTGTCATCTTACTGATTTTATTGATATTTCATACTCAGTCATATTTATGCATTCATATCATATCTCAGTCTCAGTTGTTGTTTATTGACACATCATATCATTGTTGTCGGGCTAGTTTCATGACTTTGTGAGTCCGTGAGTGAGACAGGAGAGATTGATGACTGAGTGAGCCCGAGGGCCAAATTGTGAGGTTATTGATACTATAGCACGTGAGTTGTCCGTGCAGATTCTGATATTGAGACTATAGCACGTGAATTGTCCATGCATCACGTGAGTTCTCCGTGTGGATTATAATATTGATACTATAGCACGTGAGTTGATACATATATATATATATATATATATATATATATATATATATATACACAACAACAACAACAACAATCCAGTATAATCCCACAAGTGGGGTCTGGGGAGGGTAATATGTACGCAGACCTTACCCCTACCCCAGGGGGCAGAGAGGCTATTTCCAGGAGACCGTCGGCTCACGACATCAACAAGAGATGATAAGTTAGTACTATTAATAGACTCATA
The DNA here is from genome assembly GCA_026770625.1 of Nicotiana glauca. NCBI lineage: Eukaryota > Viridiplantae > Streptophyta > Magnoliopsida > Solanales > Solanaceae > Nicotiana > Nicotiana glauca. The sequence goes on from MU727232.1 coordinate 4,256, forward strand.
CTAAAAATAACATGAAATACACAACATAACACAAAATAACAACATAGCAGCAATATAAGAAATACAAAATAGATGTATATATATGTATATATATATATATTGTGTGTGTGTGAGTGCATGTGTGTGGATCGGGTTGCACGCTGCAACGAGTATTATACAATGCTAAGTGATTGAGTGTGCTGATATTGAGCATGGTAAGAGATAATGCGAGACAGTGAGGTTGAGTACTCTGAGAGTATGAGTACATGAGTTCAACACTGAGAGGCATTGCATTTGACATACGTACTTGAGATACATGCATAGAAATGCATTTTCCATTTGCTGCCTGATTTTGGTGACATTCATGATTTTCACATGTATCTTGATATGCATGCATAGATATGTACTTTCCTCATGCTATATGAAAATGAAACATTTGCCTGATGAAAAGATTTTTTGAAGAAAAGGTTACAATTTTCAAACTTACTCATATTTTTGACGATTTCGGTAAAGGATTTGCGTTATCAATGATATACTTGAAAAGTGGAACTATTTTGGAAAACTATGAAAGGTTGAGTACTTTATCTCTGAGTTGCTTCTTTATTTACTTGCTTTACACTATTATGAACTGCTAATGGTTATTGGTGGTTGACCCGACCTATGTTCCAGCTCGTCACTACTTTCAACCTAAGGTTAGGTTTGTTACTTAATGAGTACATGGGATCGGTTGTATTCACACTACACTTCTGCAGATTGCGTGCAGATTTCGGATGTCGATGTTGCCGCGCACGGCGAGAGCTAGCATTTAAGGTGTACCTGTATCCGGTTGTAGCTGTCTCTTGTTCATGGTAGCCTTAGATTCATAGAACTTTGTTTATGTACCTTTCAATAGATGTTGTATTTACTTCACAAAGTTTTTGTAAACTCTATTCTTCAAAGCTCATGATTTGTGCTACTAGTCTTTGGGGAATGTATAAAATTCAGTTAATTTCTCTATTTAATTGTTTTATTGACTTTATTGGTATCAGAGCTCTTTGTTCGTAGGTTTTACAAGTCATGAGCAAGTGTCTAGTAGAGTCTTGCAAATTGGCATGATAACGTCCATACCTATCTTCGAGAGGCTACAAGATATTTAGGATATACTTCCCATCTTTCTTTCTTTATCATGCGACATTGATTCATCTTGATGTGTAACTCTTTGAATTTCTTCCATGAATTCATATGCGTACATGAGCGCTCGGCATAAGATGAGCATCGACGACATGTGATTCTATGGAAGAGGTGCGAGATGTGATTTTGGTATGCTGATAATGGTCCGGTCTGAAGGACTTGAGGCCGGGTTTTGACTGTAGCTTGAGCATAGAGATGTTGGTTGTGTGAGCATGTGATTTTGGACTTATATGTTTTATAGTGTCCCTATTGGTGGAATTTGTGGTAGGATGGCTATGTAACGAGTATGATGTGACTGCAGAAAGTATTCATATGGTTTGAATATGGCAAAAAAGTTTGATTGAGATGTAAATTGGTGCTTGATTTCTATCTTGATTTGACGTATAATCTCAAATTATAGGTGTTTTGAAGGATGCTTTTCATGATGTTTGGTTGAGAAGTGGAGTAGATTTTTATGTATTGATATGAGTTCAGACTTAGGAAGATTAAGTGGTTGCATAATAGTTATGATTGTGAAAGGTTATAGAAAGATGTCAGTTTGAGGCTAAACAGGTGTGTTATCTCCTGCGGGATGTCCTGTGGTTGTGTGATCCCTATGTTTTTTTGTTGAGAGTTCTCTTTTACCAGTGAATCATATGTAGTGCAATTTGAGTTTTGATCACTTGTGGAAGTTGGCTCGACTGTTACGATGATGAATGCGAGATTTGCAAATAATTTGAGGTATCATATGGTTTGTGTTACATGAGCTTAGGAAGGATTTAGTTGAATCTTATTGTGGTTTATGCCTATCATAAGCTTTATTACTTATCTTTGAGCTAAGTGGGGTAGTATGCTATAGACGAGTTGATTGCATGGTTGTGTGTTGTATTGGTTTCAGTTTGAGGTATATTGGTAAATCAGTTGTGGCTTACAGAGGTTGAAATCGAGGATGACTTAAGTGAAGGAAATTTTGGATAAGGGTTGTGTTATGCTTAATGGGTATATGAGAAACATTGGATGATTGAGTTGTTTTGTAAAGGATGTATCATGCATGAGGTAAGGATTCACTCAGTTGCTTAGAAAAGTGGATTACTTCCTTGGGTGTTGCTTTGCTAAGGGGCAAAGGTTGTTCGGTTTGTTTGATCAGTTAATTGAGATCTTAGTAGAGTGGAAGACTCTCAAGAATGGTTCTAATGGATGCAATATTTAAGTGTGGAAATTGGGAATTCCACGGATTTGTACATGGCTAGAATCGGAGGGTTACATTGGATGGTGTCGGGACTTGTGACATTTCTATATCCTTATTGATTCTACATTTCAGTATCTAAAAGGTAAAATGAACTACTCTAAATTAATAGAAGGTCTCTTCAGAGTGGGTATCTCGGTTGTGGTACTTCTGGGTGCTTAAGAGAGCATTCAACGGCTTATGTGCCTTATTGCGATGTCATTTTTTGTTGGGGTCTCGTATGGTGAGTCTTAGTCGAGGATTGTGGTATTATGGAGAGGAGAGGAATCAATTTGAATGTAATTCAGAAGGAACTCGGATAAATAGGACAGTTTGGTAGTAGGTTGGATTAGCAAGGTAACAAATATGATCGATTCTTTAGGTACCTATGATGTGGCTAGTCTTTTTAGGTATTTCGTGGCAATGATCTTGGGTTTTTGGTAACATGTGTGTCTTGGTTGAGTTAGAGAAATTTAGTTCTAATGGCTTAATTATGTGCAAGTGGGTTTCGAAGAGATCTCAATAGTTCCTACCACGGTTCGAGGAGTATATTTCCTACTAGCGTGAAGAGCATATGGTGTATAGTGATTTTCTCCTAGATGAAATCAAATGGAAGGTTCTTGGTTAATTGAGTATGTATCTGCTTGTAACTCAGAGTGGATTATGAAGTACTCGTATTTTTCATATGACGACATGGTATGTGTGATGTGTTTTGTGGCATGGAGATTTGCATGAGCGAGGTCACAGTTCAATTTTGAAAGGGAGATCACAAAATTCTTAGGCAACATGGACAGTTTCAGATGACTAGGTAAATGATATTACTATTGATGTGTCTTGATGATAGTGTACATTTCAGGAGGGGCAATGTGTTGATTTATGGATACTTTATTGGTTTTGTGGCACTCTCCTTGTTGATCGACTGTTGATATTCAAATTTTGCTATACGGCATGGAAATGTTTTAGAATTATTCCTCATAGGATGATCGTGTTAGATATTTTGGGTGGCAGAGTTGGGATCAGATACGGTGATTCGTGTGTGCTATGGAATTGGAAACTGGGAGTTCTCATGAGTAGATTGTTCGTGGGTGTGGACTGTGAAAATGTGGCCAAATCTAGTCAAAGGAATGTATGTGTTACGGTTAGGTCATTGTGGATATTTTGGAGAGTTTTTTTTTTATCTATTTGTGAGTGTCTACAGATGATTCAAGGGTCCATTGGTAAGCCCAATTAGGGTGTGTATTCTACACCATGCCGAATTGGTTGGCTCCATATTGCTATTATTGAGGGATGTGTCATTCGGTTCTTGTTGGCCTTATTCTTGTAACTGATCGATGAGTTACTCTTCTATGCTATGAGGAGTTGTGGTTCGTTAGTCATATGCACATATGGTGCGGTTCTACTGAGGCCGTATAACAGAATTTGAGCGAGAAGAGTATTGGGTACTGCTTGGTTGATAGCGTATTGGTTATGCTCTTTCGGGTTTTGTGTAGCATTGTGTCATTTGCTTCTTCGTGGTTATGGTAATGCACTTTGGGAACTTGATGTCGAATTTTGAATGGTTATGGATTTTGAGCAGGGTGGCTTGAGGTATATATCACCAGTGTTTGGATGGGCCCACGCATTGTAGCGAAGTTATATTATAGATATGATCCTTTGTGTTAGATTCGTGTGTTTTGGTTCTATGGTGTCTGATGGGTTCCTAGCATTGTGTTGTGGTGGCGCCCGTCGAGCTTGCTGAATGGTTCTCTTGTTTGAATCATTTTCCATGTTTGAATACATTTGGATTGTTGCTTATTGGTGCACGGATTGCACAGGTTGTGACCTTAGTGTTTAATAAAAAAAAAATAGGAATTTCGGTCAAAGCTTGCTATTAGAAGAACTCGGGTTATTGATAATGAAATAAGAATAAGAGTAATTGATATAAACGATAGCTGGATAGAAAGCAAAGTAAATCAGGGTATTCTAATAGTATTTCATGTCCTTGCAAATGTTTATTCCTCACCTTTTATAGCTATTTCTAAGTAATACGTTTCTTTTCTCCCATAATGTAGTTATTATGGGCAATTAATAATATTTAATATAACATTATAATTGGCAATCGTAACTGTTCAGTACAGATTCTATAACCTTTCGCATAATTAATGTTCATTAAATACTGATAACACGTATCTATACTTTTTTGATATCTTGGTTCATTCATCCCATGCTTGTTCAAATTAACAAGAGGTTCGAGCACCCATTCCTTCTGATTTTCTTGGATCTTTGCCTGTGCCTGTTAAAGCTTCTGCCTCTTCAACTATTCTTCGCCAGCTGTCATTCCTTTACTGATCCACGTGTCATGACATATTATCATATAATTAATTCGATATATTAACTTGATTTTCCCAATACAGATAGTCCCCTCATTTGCTAGAGGACCACCGGAAATTTTTTGATAGAGATTTCCTTGCTTTAAATAGTAGCGGGCAACTTTTCTGCAAAATTCTTGATATTTTTTCTTATCCTCGGGTAAAATCCCATGATGCAAAAAATTGACAATTTCGTTCCTCAAATCCCAAATTAGATTATTGAAATCACCTCACTTTTGTCTTGATCAAGTACTGAATGAAATAAATCAATCACTGAATGAAGCATTTTCGTCATTTGTTACTTCTGCATCAGATGCAAGATTAGCTAGGGCGTCCGCCTCGACATTTTCCTCTCTTGGTATCTGCACGACTTTCCAAGTTTGAAATTACTTGACTAAATCCCGTTCCTATTCCAGGTATTGTTGCATCCTTATCTCTTTGGTTGTATAAGTTATCAGCATTTGGTTAACTACAAGTTGTTATTTGCTTTTGATTACAACTTGTTCTATTCCAAGCTCTTGTTCCAGTTCTAAACCTGCAATCACAGCCTCATATTCTGCCTCATTATTAGTAATAGGGTGACATTTTATGGCTTCTCGTATGGTTTCTCCTGTGGATGGTACCAAAACAATGCCTAGACCTGCCTCTTTTACATTCAATGAACCATTAGTAAACAAGATCCAAGTACCTGGATTAGACCTGTTAAATACATGCAATTCTTTTTCTGCTTCTAGTCGTATCCCTTGACTACAATCTGCTAAAACTTGTGACTTTACAGTTCTAGGTTGATATGTAATGTCATATTCTCTCAGTTTTATGGCCCACTTGGATACTCTACTTGATAACTCTTGTTTATGCATTACATTATGTTAAGGGGTAGGCAGTTACTATAGAGATGGGATGACATTGAAAATAAGGTCTTAACTTCCTAGATGTCATAATTAATGCAAGTGCAAGTTTTTCTAGATGAGGATACCAAGTCTCAGCATCTAATAATGACTTGCAAATATAATAAATCGGAGATTGTTTACCTTGATCTTCTCGAACTAACACCTCACTTACCGCCACTTCTGAAACAGCAAGGTAAATGACTAACTTTTCCCCATCTTTTGGTTTTGCGAGTAACGGTGGATTTGATAAATATACTTTTAAATTTGTAAGTGCCTGTTGACATTATTCAGTCCATTTAAATTGATCTTGCCTTTTTAGGGCTGAAAAAAACCTGAAGCATTTTTCTGGTGATTTGGAAATAAATCTTCCCAAAGCAGTTGTTCTTCCTGTCAATCTCTGTACTTCTTTTTTACTCATTAGTGTATCCGGAATTTCCTTAATAGCTTTGATCTGTGCGAACTTTACTTTAATGCCACAGTTAGAAATAAGAAATCCAAAGAACTTACCTGACAAAACTCCAAATGCACATTTCTTATGATTTAATTTCATGTTAAATTTACGAAGAATCCGAAATGAATCAGACATGTGTTGAATATGATCCCCTTCTTGTTGTGAATTGACCAGCATATCATCTATATAGACTTTTATGGTTTTCCCTAGTTATTCTTGAAACATTTTTGTCACCAGCCTTTGATATGTGGCTCCAGCATTCTTGAGACCAAATGGCATTACTTTGTAACACTAAGTACCCCATGTCTGTTATAAATGAAGTTTTTTCCTCATCTATAGGATCCATTTTTATCTGATTATTCCCTGAATATGCATCTAAAAAAATTGCAGTAGCATCGATTAGTTGATCTATATGCGGTAATGGAAACGAATCTTTAGGACAAGATTTATTTAAGTTAGTGTAATCCACATAAACTCGCCACTTACCGTTCTTTTTCTCTACTACTACAGTATTAGCTAACCAATTTGGATATTTTTTACCTCGCGGATGGACCCAATTTTTAAAAGTTTTTGCACGTCATCTTGAATCACCTGGTTTTTGAAAGATCCTTGCTTTCTTTTTTTTTGTTTGACAGGTGAGTATGATGGATCTTCGTTTAATTCGTTGGTCATCACTTCTGTAGGTATACCTGTCATATCAAAATGGGACCAGGCAAAACAATCTACATTACTTTTTAAACATTCAGTCAACTTACCTTTCATCTCTTGGTTTAAGTTGGTCCCGATGTAAAATTTTCTGTCTGGCCAATGTTCAAACAACACCATAGCTTTGAATTCTTCAATCGTTGTTTTGATATTTTCATTTTCTTCCAGTTCGTGAATGGTATCGGGCCTCAAATCTACATCTGTTTGCCCATCTCCAGTTGAAGTTGGTGTTGACGCGTCCTAAATGTATTCTGTAATTGCTATTTTTCATCACTATTTGTTCTTGAATTTGTCACGGAATTAATGCTTCGCGAAGATTGTTGGTCACCACGGATTTGACATATACCCCATTATGATGGAAACCCAATAACTTGATGTAGGGTATGTGGAAAAACATCCATTTCGTGAATCCATGGTCTACCGAGAATCATATTGTAAGCCATATCCATCTCTACCACCTGAAATTTTGTGTCTTTGACAACTCCTTATGTGAATGTGGTGAGTATTGTTTCCCCTTTTGTTACGACGCTCGAGTTGTCAAAACTAGATAAGGTATGTGCCTTGGGTATTAGATTATCACTAGCTTACATTTTGTTTACCACTCTTAACAAAATGATATTCACGGAGCTACATGGATCAATCAAAACTCGTTTTACATTAGTGTCATGTACAAGTAAAGATATTACTAGTGCATCATTATGTGGTTTAGCACGCCACCTGCATTTGCATCCTCAAATGTGATACCTTCTTCTTCCAAATCCTGTCTAACTCACTTTCCGTGTGTGACTGTAATTTTTTAACCTTCTTGGTTGTTGTATATGTTACACCATTAAGTTCTTTTCCTCCGCTTATGACATTAATCGTCCTTTTTGGTGAAGGGGTTCTAGGGGGTTCCTTCATGTTCTTCATATATGCTTGCTTACATTTTTCACCAAATAATTCAGTTAGATATCTTTGCTTTAATAAATGTTCAGCTTCGCCTCGCAGCAATCTACAATCTGTCGTTTTGTGACCATGAGCGTTATGAAACTCGCACCAAAAATTAGGATTTTAACTATTCGGGTTTGATCTCATTTCCTTTGGCCATCGTACCTTATCTCTCATGCTTCTTGATATTGCTACTAACCCTGATGTGCTAACATTAAAAGTGTAACCCGCGATCTTTGCCTTCGAGCTTCTGTCATCATCACGCATCTCCCGTGTGTTTCGCTCTTTTCTAAACCTTGATGATGAACCTGACTCTCTATATCTTGATTTATGATCGTACCTTGAGTTATCCTATTTTTATCGCAAGTCTTATCCTGCTGGTCCCATGTAAGGCTTGTACCTATTTTTACCGGACCTTTTTTCAGTTTCAACACGTCTTGAACTTACCATTTCATCTTTTCGAGACTAAGTGATGGTATCCTTTTCTATCCGCAGAATTTGTGTTGTATTTGTTATCAACATCATTCCAAGTTATTGCAGGAAATTCTCGTAGACATCCCTTAAGTCGTCTCGTGGATTTTGAGTTTTTGTCATTTGGATTACTAGCAAACGCCATAGCCGCCCAGTTATCAAGTACACATGGCAACACCATCCTCTCACGCTAAAATCTGTTTACAAATTCTCTGAGCAGCTCCGTATCTCCTTGTTTTATTTTGAAAATATCCTCCGTTGTTTTTCAAATTTTTGAGCTCCCGAGTATACTTTGATAAATGAATCTGCAAGCTCAGCAAAAGAATTTGTAGAATTTTTGGGTAAAAGAGAGTACCACGTTAATACTCCTTTAGTGAGTGTTTCTCAAAATGTTTTGACCAATACTGATTCAATTTCTTGCTTGGTCAAGTCATTGCCCTTTACACAGGTTGTGAATGTTGTTACGTAATCTCGTGGATCAGTTGTTCCATCATATTTTGAGATATCAAGCATCTTGAATTTCTTCAGAATTAGTTAAGGAGCAGCACGTGCCTTCCAAGGTTGTTGTGAGTATTTGTCCATATCTATTCCCTTGATTACGAGTTCACTCTGGGTATTTGCTCTATGCGGTCGCTCTGCTCCTTAAGCTATTTCTTCAAAGTTAATACAAAATTTTATAAATCAAAATTAACTGTGTTACCTGCTTCTCCATTACGAGATTCGCTTGGAGTACCGCCACTACCTAAAATAACGAGTCCAGAGTGAGGATTTTCCTAGGCATTGTTGTTTAGAGTTGGTGTTGATGGTGCAACCGATAACTAGCTGGTAAAATCCTGAAGAGCATTGCTGACCTATTGAGCGATTAATTTTTTAAGAGCTTTACCGATAACTTGATTATTTGCAAGTCTGTCATTTTCATTCGATTCAGATATGTAGGAGTCCCCTCTCATGATTGTCGCTGAGAATGTTGTGGCGAAGGAGGTGGAGTCCTGTCATCTTGTTTGTTCAACTAATGTTGTGGATCTTCTTGGAGTGGTAAATTTTGTTGGTTATTGTCGTTGACATTCGACATGATTGTTTTTTATAAAAGAATCGATCTGGAAAGCAGATGAATACTAGATTCCCGTCAACGAAACCAATTTGTTTAACCACAAAATAGGAATTTCTGTCAAAGCTTGCTATTACAAGAACTCGGGTTACTGATAATCAAATAAGAATAAGAATAATTGATATCGGCGATAGTTGAATAGAAAGCAAAGTAAATTAGTGTATAGTATTTCTTGTCCTTACAAATATTTATTCTTCACCTTTTATAGCTATTTCTAGGTAATACGTCTCTTTCCTCCCATAATAGAGTTATTATGGAAAATTAATGACATTTAATGTAACATTATAATTGGCAATCGTAGTTGTTCAGTACAAACTCTATAACGTTTCTCGTAATTAATGCTCATTAACTACCGATAATACGTATATATACTTTTTTGCTATCTAGGTTCATTCCTCCGATACTTCTTCAAATTAGCAAGAGGTTCGAGCACCCATTCCTACTGATTTTCTTGGATCTTTGTCCATTCCTGTTAAAGCTCGTGTCTCTTCAACTATTCTTCACCAACTGTCATTCCTTTACTGATCCACATGTCATGACATATTATCACATAATTAATTCGATATATTAACTGGATTTTTCTCAATACACATAGATTGTATTGATGTGTCATGTCACTAGAGTGTTATTGTTACGTGAGATGGGGTCACTGGACCTAGAATGAATACTATCGAAATTAATTACAGTATGGTTGGAAGGATAATATCGACTGTCGACTTAGAAATTGGCTATAGTTCTTGTCAAAAGAGAGGGAGCTCCATGACTTATTGACCTGACAAATGGTTATGAGCTTATGCGTGTTTCTTTCATCATTGGCAGTCTATAAAGGTGTTGGAATGGGGCTTCGTCTGATAAGAGCTTTATTACCGGCATTGAGTTATTTTGAGCAGCTACTGTGATTGAAAATTATCGCTATGAGTATTTGAGTTTTGCGGTATATCATGTGATTACATATTGGGTTATGGTGAAGGCTCGATACAACTTCTTCACACTTCCACAGTGAGTAGATGCGAGGTTCTAATCTTATAATAAATTCAGGATGTTAAAAATTTAATTCTAAGGCTTATAGGCTAGGTTGAATTAAAAAATTTCAGTTAAGTTATGTTATCAGACCTATTTGGGATAGAGTGACATAGGATAACCCCGGGGTATGTGCATGATAAGGTTACGTTGTGGTTAGATGGCTTTGAGAACAACTCTTGACACATTTGAGGATGAATGTATGTTTAAGTGAGGGAGGAACTGACCCGATCAGTCATTTTGGGAATTTCCTTTCAACTATTTGGAGTCTTGAATATCGTCTTATGATGTATTATGACACGTGTGAATCACCGGATTTGGTTTTCAGGTATTTCGGAGTCAGCTTAGAAGAATGAAATTCAAATCTTAAGACTTAAGTTTAAAGGTTGATGGAATATTGACTTACGCGTAAACGACCCCGGAATAGAATTTTGATGATTCTAATAGCTCCGTGGTGATTTTGGACTCAGGAGCGTGTTCGGAAAATTATTTGGAAGTCTGTAGTTCGATTAGGCTTGAAATGGCTAAAACGGAAATTTAAGTTTGGAAGTTTGACCGGGGAGTTGACTCTTGATATCGGGATCGAAATACGATTCTAGGGATTGGAATAGCTTCATTATGTCATTTATGACTTATGTGCACAATTTGGGGTCAATCGGACGTGATTTGATTGATTTCAGCATCAGTTGTGGAAGTTTGAAGTTTCAAGTTTATTAAGCTTGAATTGGTGTGTGATTCATGTTTTTGTTGTTGATTGGCGTGATTTGAGGGCTCAAATAAGTTTGTATGGTGTTTTTAGGACTTGATGGTACCTTTGGTTGAGGTCAAGGGGGCCTCGGGTGTGTTCGGAGATGAGTTTTGAGCGAGTCCGAGCATTTTGGCACTCTGATATTGTTCTGGTACTTTTGGAAGTACAGACCGCACATTTTGGAGTGTTGAGGCGAAAGAGAGGTGCGGACCGCATGTGGATCTCAAAGAAGAAGTGCGGACTGCACAATTCTGCCTGAGGCCGCTCTCCAGGGAGATTCTGCAGATTCGACAGTCCGAAATTTGAAGCTTCTATTGTTTGATCTACAAGTAATTTTTCGCTAATTCAAAAACAAAAGTTGTAGCTCTTCATGTGTAGTTTCCAGAAACGTAAGGAAATCATCATTTGGACATCTGTAGAGAAATGTATGGGCAAAATACTAAGGCCCGTCAATGCAGTCCCCGTAAGGTGCGGCCGTACAATTTTTGTGCGATCGCGGGAGCTGGGACGTGCGGCCGCACTTGGAATTGTGCGGACCGTACATTGTGGCAATTGTTCGTGTATTTTTCAAGAAATTTATCGGGGTAAGTAATTCTAACTCAGATTTGGTTAATATACATTAATATATCATTGCTTTCATCATTTAATTAGTATTTTGAGATGAAAATTTAGGGAAAATTGTAGATATTTTATAATATGAAATTTTGAATTTTGAACATCAAATTGGACTCGGAATTGAGTGAAACTAGTATGATTGGACTCGTAATCGAATGGGTTGTCGGATTTTGTGAGTCTTGTCGGTTTCCAAGGTGCGAGCTCGAGTGTGATGTCTGGCCGGATTTGGGATTTGATTTAGGATTTGTTCTTTATCATTTGTAATTGTTTCCTTGGACTTTATTTGATGTATTTGAGTTACTTTTGGCTAGTTTTGATCCATTCGAAGTCGCTACGCGTGTAATGGCATTTTTGGAGCATTGCTTGGCTTGCTCGGCGTTTGGAACTTACTTGTTTGGGATAAGTAACTCTTCTAAAGTTAGTGCGGAGAGTATGGAATCCAAAATTACGTGTTGTGTTATTGGTATTAAGGTGACACACATGCTAGGTGACGGGCGTGTGGGCATCCACCCTGTGAATTGTGACTCCGTTATTTCCATTGCACAGTTTAGTGGCCCTATTTTGTTGATATTTGTGTTGCCACCATGTGATTAAGTAACTGAGATGTTGGTCATGCTAGATATTATGTTTAGGCTTTTTGCTAATATTGTTAGGAACCATAGTAGTCATTTTTTGCGATCATCTCACTAATTTTATTGATATTTCGTACTTAGTCATATTCATGCATCCATATCATATCTCAGTCTCATTTGTTCTTTATTGACACATCATATCATTGTTGTCGGGCTAGTTTCATGACATTGTGAGCCCGTGAGTGAGACTGGAGAGATTGATGACTGAGTGAGGCCGAGGGCCAAATTGTGAGGCTATTGATATTATAGCATGTAAGTTGTTTGTACAGCATGTGAGTTTTTCGTGCGAATTCTGATATTGAGACTATATCACGTGAGTTCTCCGTGCGTATTTTGATATTGATACTATAGCAAGTGAGTTATCCGTGCGTATTTTGATATTGATACTATAGCACGTGAGTTGTCTGTGCAGCAGGTGAGTTGTCCGTGCAGCACGTGAGTTGTCCATGCAGATTATAGCGATTGCACTGAAGGAGCTCTTCCGGAGTCTGCATACCCCCGATGAGTGCAGTCGACTATGTGTGTGTGTGTGTATATATATGTGTGTGTGTAGATCGGGTTGCACGTCCTAACGAGTACTGTACGGTGTTGAGTGATTGAGTGTGTTGAGTATTGAGCATGGTAAGAGATAATGCGAGACAATGAGGTTGAATAATCTGAGAGTGTGAGTACATGAGTTCATCATTGAGAGGCGTTTCATTTGACATACGTACTTGAGATACATGCATAGAAATGCATTTTTCTTTTGCTACCCGGTTTTGGTGAAATTCATGATTTTTACATGTATCTTGAATTGAAGACATAGAGATGTACTTTTCGTCATGCTATCTCAAAATGAAACATTTACCTGATTAAACATTTTTGGAAAAAAAGGTTTCAGTTTTCAAACATACTTACATTTTTTACGCTTTCAATAAAAGATTTTGGTTTTCACTGATATACTTGAAAAATGGAATTGTTTTGGAAAACTATGAAAAGGCTGAGTACTTTATCTCTGCGTTACTTCTTTATTTACTTGCTTTACACTATTATGAACTGCTATTGGTTATTGGTGTTGGACCCGACCTATGTTCCAGCTCATCACTGCTTTCAACCTAAGGTTAGGCTTGTTACTTATTGAGTACATGGGGACGGTTGTACTCATACTACACTTCTTGCACATTGTGTACAAATTTCGAATGTTGATGTTGTTGTGCATGGCGGGAGCTAACATTAAAGGTGCACCTGTGTTCCGATTGTAGCTGCTTCTTGTTCATGGTAACCTTAGATTTATAGAACTCTATTTCCGAGCGGCTGGTTCTGGAGGGCACGAGAAGAGGTAGAGGGCGGCCTAAGAAGTATTGGGGAGAGGTGATCAGGCAGGATATGACAAGGCTTCAAATTTTCGACTGCATGACACTTGATAGGAAGTTGTGGAGGTCGAGTATTAGGGTTTTAGTTTAGAAAGTAATTGAGTTTTTCCTTACTTCGTACCATTGTGAAACTAGTCTAGTAGGGTCTGTCTAAGATAGCTAGTGGAAATGTTGTATTTTACTATCTCGTCTTTTAGTTCATGACCTATTTAATAGCTATTTCCTTTGCCTTGCTTTGCTTTGCATCTTTCTTCTGGTTTTCATGTTGTTCCTATTTTACATATGATTTCTATGGCGATACTAATATTTTCTCCTTTTGTCCTTTTATTTTCTTGAGACGAGGGTCTTTCGAAAATAGTCTCTTTACTCCTTCGGGGTAGGGGTAAGGTCTGCGTACACACTACCCTCCCTAAACCCCATTAGTGGAATTTTACTGGGTGGTTGTTGTTGTTGTTGTACCTTTCAACAGATGATGTATTTACTTCACATATTTTTTGTAAACTCTATTATTTGAAACTCATGATTTGTACTACCAGTCCTTGGGGAATGTAAAAATTTAGTTAACTTCTCTATTTATTTATTTTATTGACTTTATTGAAATTGGTTAGTTATTAGTTGTCTTACCTAGCGGGTTGGGTTAGATGCCATCACGACTAATAGATTTTGGGTCATGACGGATTCTTTTACCTAAACCAGTCTAAATCATTTTTAATCTTGCTCAAATCTTGTATAAAGCCTTATTTAGGTATTTTCAACCCACAAATTTTTTTGCATAATTTATAATAATTTTTGCTAAATCGTGAGAGATAGAAGAGGAGAGATACAACAACAAATATAAAGAGAGGAAATGAGAGGGAAAAGAAAAACATACATGGGTTATAGCGAGAGGGGGTTGGTCAGGGTGTGGTTATAAAGAGAAAATAAATAGGAGGTAGGTTTTTTAAATGTTGGCTATACAATGCCAAAGTTTTTAGGCTTCAACTGCCACACTAAATTTAAAGCAAAAAACTGCCAATTATATTAATATATTGTTATAAGGTGTAAGTTCCCCTTTAAAAAAAGATGAAAAGTTACGGGCTTGTCAATGGTGATAGGGAAGGCAACGGGGCGGGGCGGATGGGGCGGAGCGGGGCGGGGCGGG